>JACEEZ010004430.1:246594-271594 GCA_016584305.1 Chionoecetes opilio | reverse complement strand
CTAAACACACGTTCAATATCCCTGCCCAGGCCAGGTTCAGGGTGTGGACTTGAGGTGAATGGTCGAGATAACAGTAAAAAGGCAAATGTGATCCAGAAATTCCGACACTATAGTCAATTTTTTTTAACGAGGCAAAATCCTGCCCCCTTGCTGCTTACTGAATGATATTTGATGCCAGGAGAAGGGAATAGTACGGTTCTTCTAAATTTCAACTGTATTTTATCATAGTTAACCATATTATCAGGTAAATAATGGCATAATGCCATTATTCGGGGAGGCGGTAGCGGAGTGGTTAGCGTCTCCGACTGGCGTTCTCGGTGACCCGAGTTCGACCCCGAAGAAATCCAAACCTTTCTGCAACGTCGAGTGGCCTAAGAACACCCACATGCTCTGCCCATTAACTTTACCTTCGATTGCGAGTGCATCGGAGGACACAGGGGGGCGGCATGAGCCTCTAATCACAGGCGTCACTATAAGAATCCTGCCTGCGCCACCACGGGCGAGGACCAACCATCACAGCCCTCAAGTGAACCTATAGAGCCTACCATCCGAGCCCTGGGTCACCACTACCTACAGGCGTTATAAGCACAAATGTTAAAAATATTTTTTTTTATTTTTTTTTAGCATGAAACCTTAAGATAGAATGGAGTTTTTGCCTCGTAGAAAAAAATAGACTATAGCTAGACAACGGCCGCAGCACCGTGCGCTGCTCGCCCCGCCCTGTGTTTGGGTCATGCACTCGCGACCCGACAGTGCAGTACAACCATTGCAAAGGAGACGTTTTTGTAGCCACACTTACCTTGGTCTGACATTGCTTAAGATACATTTCTTGAAATTCATCAATAAGTAACAATTTGATGCAGTGACCGAGTAAATATTGAAAAGAAAGACTACCCGATTGCCTGTTGTTACCAGTATGTTGGAGGTGGGCGAGGCAGGAGCACAGTTTCTACACTAATGCCACATATGCAGCATCATGATCACCAAGATGATGAATAGCGTGAACAGAAACAAGTTTGCCCAAATTGTATCCGCCAAACCCGGGATTCTAACTTGTGTCTTATTGAACCAAACTGAAGTATCATTTGTGAGCCGAGCTTATTAACCAGTACAACACCGGGTCACTAATATGTGTGTATATGTATAACTAAATGCATTAAATAAAAGTTAGTGTATGTGTGTATGTTTTGTGTGTGTGTATTTTGTGTAAGTGTGTGTGTTTGTGTGTTTGTGTGTGTGTGTGTGTGTGTGTGTGTGTGTGTGTGTTGTGTGTGTGTGTGTGTGTGTGTGTGTGTGTGGTGTTTGTGTGTGTGTGTGTGTGTGTGTTGTGTGTGTGTGTGTGTGTGTGTTAGTGTGTGTGTGTGTTATTCACCCATGGTCTTGTCCACGCGAGCGGCTCGCGATCGCAAGTTTTCACCCTCTCAGTGCGAGCTTGGAGCTCATTATTACCGATCTTGGGCAATGCTGGGACCTCACACACCACACACACCCATCCCCTTCTCAAGGGGGACAGTAACCGCCCGAATTTGTCAGTGAAAAATCCCCGGTAGCGCGAGGATTCGAGCGCCTACCCACAGAATGGGAGCCCGGCACGCTGTCACCTGACCATCGCGCGGTGTTGATGACCATGACCATGACCATGTGTGTGTGTGTGTATGTGTGTGTGTGTGTGTGTGTGTGTGTGTGTGTGTGTAAAATGGGTTTTTTTATCACAAAGTACTGGCCAAGGGCACAACAAAAGAGGTTACACAAAGCCCAACTTGTCACTCTTCTCTTGAAAAGATTTAAGTCGTAGGAAGGTGGACAAATAGAAACAGGAGGAGAGTTAAGAACATAAGAAAATAAGGAAGCTACAAGATGCCACGAGACCTACACGTGGTAGTTCCTGTTACTTACACTACCTACATCCACTTTTCATCCTCATCCATGAAATTATCTAGCCTCCTTTTAAAACTCCCTAATGACTCTGCACTAACTACTTGTCTACTGAGTCCATTCGAATAATTTACCACCCTATTTGTGAATCAGTTTTTTCCCTATTTCTTTTTTACATCTACGCTTTTCCAGCTTGAATCCGTTACTTCTTGTTCTAAACCCTGATTACTAGCCGTAAGAACTTTTCCTACATCTCCTTTATTGTATCCCTTTTATCCACTTAAAAACTTCTAGCAGATCGCCTTCTATCGAGATATCAGAAGATAGAGACAGGAGGGAAGGAGGGAAAGGAGAGAAGAGAGGGATGACGTAATTTTGTCGATGACGTAATTTTGTCAATAATACGTAATTTGTCGATGATGTAATTTTTTTTAAAAGAAGTAATTTTGTTGATATGACGTAATTTTGTCGATGACATAATTTTTGTCAATAAGATGTAATTTGTCGATGACATAATTTTGTCAATGACGTAATTTTGTTGATAGGACGTAATTATTTTGATAAGATGTAATTTTGTTTATAAGACGAATTTTTGTAGATAAGACGTAACTATGTCAATAATACGTAATTATGTCAATAAGACGTTGTTTTGTCAATAAGACGTAATTTAGTTGATAGGACGTAATTTAGTTGATATGACGTAATTTTGTTGATATGACGTAATTTTGTCAATAAGACGTAATTTAGTTGATAAGACGTCATTATGTCAATATGACGTAATTTTGTCAATAGGACGTAATTTAGTTGATAAGACGTAATTTTGTCAATAAGATTTAATCAAGTTGATATGACGTAATTTTGTCAATAAGACGAATTTTCTCAATAAGACGTAATTTAGTTGATAAGACGTAGATTGTCAATGAGACGTAATTTGTCAATAAAACATAATTTTGTCAATAAGACGTAGTGTTGTCAATATGACGTAGTTTAGTTGATGTGACGTAATTTTGTCAATAAGACGTAATTTTGTCAATAAGACGTAATATTGTTGATAAGACGTAATTTTGTCAATAAGACGTAATTTAGTTGATAATACGTAATTTAGTTGATAGGACGTAATTTAGTTGATACGACATAATTTTGTCAATAAGACGTAATTTAGTTGATAAGACGTAATTTTGTCAATAAGACGTAATTTTGTTAATAAGATGTATATATGTCAATAAGACATAATTTTGTCAATAAGACGTAATTTCGTCAATATAACGTAATTTTGTCAATAAGACGTAATATTGTTAAGACGTAATTTTGTCAATAAGACGTAATTTTGTTGATAAGACGTATTTTTGTCAATATGACGTAATATATTTGATAAGACGTATTTTTTATCATTTTGACGTATTTTTTTCAATAAGACGTAATTTTGTCAATAAGACGTAATTTTGTCAATAAGACTTAATTTAGTGGATAGGACGTAATTTTGTCAATAAGACGTAATTTAGTGGATAAGACGTAATTTTGTCAATAAGACGTAGTACTAATTATGTCAATAAGACGTAATTTTGTCAATAAGACGTAGCCCTAATTATGTCACTAAGACGTAATTTTGTCAATATGACGTAATTTTGTCATTAAGACGAAATTAAGTGGATAACACGTAATTTTCTCAATAAGACGTAATTTTGTCAATAAGACGTAATATTGTTGACAAGACGTAATTTTGTCAATAAGACATTATTTAGTTGATAAGGCGTAATTTTGTCAATAGGACGTTATTTAGTTAATAAGACGTAAAATTGTTGATAAGACGTAATATTGTCAATATGACGTAATTTAGTTGATAAAACGTAATTTAATTGATAGGACGTAGTTATGTTGATACGACTTAATTTGTCATAAGACGTAATTTAGTTGATAGGACGTAATTTTGTCAATAGACGTAATTTGTTAATAAGACGTATTTATGTCAATAAGACGTACTTTTGTCAATAAGACGTAATTTAGTTAATAGGACGTAATTTTTGTCATTATGACGTAAATTTTGTCAATAAAACGTAATTTTCTCAATAAGACGTAATTTTGTTGATAAGACGTAATTTGGTTAATAGACATAATTTGGTTGATAAGACGAAATTTTGTCAATAAGACGTAATTTAGTTGATAAGACGTATTTTTATCAATAAGACGTAATTTTGTCAATAAGACGTAATTTTGTCAATAAAACGTAATTTTGTCAATAAGACGTAATTTTGTCAATAAGACGTAATTTTGTCAGTAATACGTAATTTTGTTGATAAGACGTAATTTTTGTCATAAACGTATTTTTTAGGGTTGTACAGTCACTCCACATAATTCGCGAACACTTGGGGCGAGGCAAGCCCACCAATTTCTCAAAATTTTTCATTGTCTACAAATGTTCGCTCAGGCTCCTCTTGGAGACCCGCTCCACCCCCTCTAAATAGCCACACTTGTTTCAAACCTTCCCGACTTTATAGCTCCCCTGATGAGTTATTATAGTCTTAAATCCCGCACCAACAAGTAATGACAATTAGTTGCCTCCCTCCCTCCCTCCCTCTTTCCCTCCCTTCCTCCTTCCATTGAGTCCTTCAACTGGGTCTTTCCTCCATCAGACAGGATGAAGTAGCTTTTAAAATATTTACATTCTTTGTTTTGGGAAAAAATAATTGCTATACCAAAATATATTCGTAACACTGAGAGCAAGGTGTGACCATCCCGTGTGTATTCCATTATATATGTATGTGTGTGTGTGGTGTGTGTGGTGTTGTGTGTGTGTGTGTGTGTGTGTGTGTGTATGTGTTGTGTGTGTGTGTGTGTGTGTGTGTTGTGTGTGTGTGTGTGTGTGTGTTGTGTGGTGTGTGTGTGTGTATGTGTGTGTTTTGTGTGTGTGTGTATGTGTGTGTGTGTCTGTGTGTGTGTGTGTGTGTGTGTGTGTGTGTGTGTGTGTGTAGATGTGTGAATGATGTAGCCCATAATATTGTTTGGAAATATCTATACTTAAAGTATTTTTAATTTTACATTATAGTCAGGAGGAATATAGTGAATATGGCCCGGAGGGTGGAAATGTTATACAGACTTTTTTAATGGTTGATATGAGTCAATAAAGGCCTTGGGTCATAATTTCCGGAGATTCTGCAAAATTTCGTCCGGTGGCTTTTTCGTAAATCCAAGATGGCCGCCATCGCCGACCCTATCCTTAAAATGGCTATAACTCGGTCAATATTTGTTCTAGAGAACTTCATATTGGGCTCTATGCCCAGGTATTTAGACACAAGGAATCGAATGAAAGGGTCAATGATGTGATTGGACATCTGCGTGACCAGATAAATCCAATATGGCGGCTGAAACTTCCAAAATGACCTCATAGGTTGGGTTCGGGAATTATATTCTCAACTGCAAAGAACACAACTAAAATCAAATCCAAATTCAAAGTGTTCAAGCAAACAACTTTATTCAGCACTTAATAACAAATATTATGACAAATGACCAGTAATTACTCATAGTGTCCTGTCGGGTACAGGGATTCTTCGTCAGATTGGGTTACGCGTCAAGGGTTTTTCTTTTTCCACCCTGCACAGACCAAACACTGTGCATCCTCCCGGGAGCGCTGCAAGCTGCCGTTAGGCACTGGGCACCCAGGGGTCTTGCAGTTGCAGTGATGAGCTTAAATATTTGGGGGTGCAGAAGTGTATCTGGGGGCACTGTTCGTGGTAGCAAGATGCCCGGTGGTCGAGTCCCTCCATGACTTTTTGGGCCCATTGTCGGTGGTGTTTCGCAAGTCCCGGGGGTTTTCCATTTTGGGCACTTGCGGGTCCCATCTGTTGATTTTTTCGATGAACGCATCATTGATTGGGGGAAGGGAGCAATTTGACCGATGATGCCCCACTCTTCCCTGTTCTGAAACGCCACACTTTTTTTCTGCATTCGGTCACAGATTACCGACTCTGCGACCCCTTTCCAATTTTCCAATTTTGAACTTGTGGCCTGAGCTTGGACCCATTTCATATCAGCCCACATCGCCAACTTTAGAAGGGGGGGTTTCCTTCTTGGCAATTTTGATAACAGGGCCTTTCCCACGCAATGCAAAGAAACACAGTATCTGCCCCGAATCCCATGAAAGGAGAAAATCACTGCTATGTGCTGTGTGCTGTTGCAGTGGCACCCATGTCGATAAAGCCGTTTTCCTTTGTGAGGACATAATCATTTGGAAAGGGGTTCTACCTTACATTTAATGTGATAAATGCACAGTAGCCACAAACACGTCAGTGTCCTCCACACAACACGGGCAGACTTGCCCCGGGGTGAAGACGAGATGGCATGCTGTGTTAGATGATATCACCTCCTCGTTTGGAAAAGAAAAATCATGCCGGTCATCCTTACACCACCAACCCTTTCCACTGGCGCGTCACTGACACCAGCAATCGTGAGGTAAGTTCTGTGTTGCATTTTTTTAAAAATCAGAGTTGACAGGCCCCTCTACGAGCATGCATTCAGTTCATTTTTCTTCGTGTTGGTGAGAATGACTTGTTTGGCTGGAGTAGGCATGTCCAATCCTTGTGCACACGGCTTGACCAGTTTTCTGCACCCTCGTGAAGTTCTTGGTGCTGTTTGGAAAGTATCTGCCCCAAACACGAGGGTGACATTTGCTTTGAAGAGCTTGATGGAAAAACAACAAAAAGCCATCCACATACCGTGGATTTTGTCTGACGGCCAGGTAGAATCCAGGGGGAGCGCTGAAACATCATAGATAACATGTCGGGGAGGGGGCAGTTACCTCTGATATAGCCACTTGAAGTTTCTTTTTTTAAGGTCATTTTGACTTCGTGATTTTCATTTCCCCGTCGGGGGTTGAACATTGGGGTGGGTATGCGCAAACTCTATCCCAAACACTCGTCAAAGTTGTCCACGTAAACTTGCAGGTAGACCAATGACACTGCAAATTTTTTCCCTGATCATAACACTTTCCTTCCCTACTAAGAGTTTTCTTCTTAAATCCATGGTGACAACTATTTTGCCGAGAGGATCGTAAAACGATCCTGGCCAACCACCCTTAAGTTGTTCATTGCCCGTTTTTTCCAAGACTGACGGTTTCACCCCTTCACTCGGGTGCGCGATTTGTCCTGTAAGATTTTCAAGTGCACCCCCGGGGTGCAGTCTCTCCAGTGTTTAAATGAGACGTCCGTGTTTTGCTAGGCTTAGGGACACCTTGTCTACTTGATTCGACCCCAGTTTCCTCCTTGTAATGAGTTGAAGAGTATTTTGTTCTTGTTGCTCATACCCGAACATTTGGATACTTCCCAGTGAGGAAAAGCGAGGGCCCACTTCACATCTGGTGTATCAGTCGCCATTCCCAGCGGGGCCCAGGGCCCCAAACCGCAGTACGTTTTTTCTATAAATGTCCGCCCAAGTTGAGTTGTGATTCCTGATGTGGCGCACGAATGCCCTTGCTTAGTTTCTTCATCATCTCCGGGCGAGACCTTTCTTTGACCGTAGAAGGCACCATACGTGCGTAGTTGTGAAGCCAGCAGGCGGAAAAAAGGGAGCATGGTTTCTGGGGCGACAGTGAGACCCAATTGCCCTCATCTCTCCCCCCGAAAAGTTCTCATTATATCACCGTCTTGCAAATTGAGCCCACTTTTGGTAGTCCGCTGAAACTTGCTCTAGTTCGGCCTTCGATAGGCAGGGAAAGAGTAACTTCTGGCCTCTGTCCACATCACGGAAAACTCCTCCACCACCCCTAGGGCGCGAACGTTTTGGGGGGTATTTTTTTCCATTGACATTTTGTAAACACTTCCAATGTTGGGCTAAAATCTTTCATCCGCTGCCACCTATTGATACTTGGCGTAAATAAAGTTCATAACATGTGCATCCCCCCGCCAAAATTACGGATTTAATAAAAGGCTCGTGGAACAGTTGTCGAGGGTGACTTTGTAGAGCTGCTGATCGGCTGTGAAGATCATAAAATCCTCACCGCTCTCTGGCAAGTGACAAGCCCTCTCGACGGGGTTTTTTGATGGATGGGGTGAGCGGAGGTGTCAAAACGAGTGGTAGAAGGAACTTCGGTATTGGTTGAGGGAGCTCCCGGCCCTGGCGACACACAGTGTTGTAGCGTTATTTCAGGAACTTCAATCGTATGTAGTCCGAAGAATAAAAGTCATTCTCCAATGCTCTTGCTTCGTGATTGTTTGGGGAAGCTAATGCGTGAGGCGATACGGGGGTGGCAGCTTTTTTCTGGGGCATAAAGGGGCTTCTTGGGGTCCTTGTACTTCTCTTCTGCACATCTACTTAACCCCTTTGAACGATCCTGCATAGGTTGTCGTTTGATGGTTTTTCCCCTTGGAGCCACCTCACTAAATTTAACAGGGGGTCGAACCATGCCATGACTAGCAAGACGTGGCACCCTCTTGCAGTTGGGTGAGGATTTCAGCATCAAATTGTCTATATGCAAGTTTGAGATGTTCTTCACATCCCAAACCCGACTTCATCATGTTTTTGTGCACATGGCGGCTGCGATACCCAAAAAGCCGAACTTCGCGTATGAGCAGCACCAGAGTACTTGGGCAAATCGGAAAAACAAAATTCTTTCCCCTTGCATGAGGACCCCCCAATGCTACTTGCGGCTGTTGGTTGGAGCACACTGCCCTGTGATAATTTTCCTACCAAAATCATTGCCCCCAAACAAGTCTTTTTCGTTTAGATGATATCTTGGACAAAAAGCAAAGCATAGTATCGCCAAAATTCACGCCAAATTCCTAGTCTGTTTATGTGGTACTGTTTCTTCATTTTCAGGCAAGGGACTCATTGGGCCAACTGATGCAACTCTGTCGACACAATACTCTAGATCATCGTCGTGTGCTTTACTAATGCAATGACTGTGCCAAATTTACTTTTGAATCCCATGACATTTGCGAAGCCAGGGCATGGGAAATCAACACTTTTTTACCGTTAATTCGCAGGGTTTTCTGAAAAAGTTTTGCGGGACATGGACGAAAGCCCTCGTCTACTACAGTGCAAAAACTCAACCGGCTCCATGTTTTTTGCGATCATTTAGCATTTTTGCAAACACTACTAAATGAAAGCTCTTCCGTTTTACTTTCGGGTTGTACCGTTTGGTGTTTAAATTATGTGCTGATATGAAACTGGGTCGACACATCATGGGAGCGCGCATTTTGCAGCTGCAGATCTCCAACTGCTTTAGGGCCCTTTCTCGCACTGTTACCCAAATTTGTATTCCTCTTCTGACAAAATTTAGTTGTATTGTTTATATTCGTGCCTCGCTGCCCGATTCTTTTAGAATGCTCGTTTCGTCGAAAACCCTTTGGGGTTTTTTTATCATACCTGACGTGAGAATACATGCAGAACATTAAGACAGAAAAAAGACAATGCTTCCTAAGTCAAATCGATCACTTACACTTGACGCAACCGTTTGGGGGCCCCCGCTTCTTTCTCATTGTCACATATAGTTTTTCGGACTGAGCCAAAAATGCCCGGATATTAGTAATAGATGTTACCGTATACACATATTTATGAAAATTTTTGCAAAGGCTGATGGGGTTTAGATTCCTCAATTCTCAAGCTGTCATGGTACCTCATGCAGCTGTTTATGCAGTTTATCATCCATGCGGCCCCGGGAACCATTCTGAAGCTTCTCCTTCTGTTTACCCTATAGTTCATGGGGAAAAAACAGTTTCACCTGAGGGGCCATGATGTTGAGTTCTGTCCCCGTTTTTTGGGCTAATGCACGATCCCAAACACCCGAAAAATATGAAAATTGCTTTGATTTTCACATATCTACTTTTCTATTACATATTGCATAAATGGTCAATAATGGTTCAGTGATTGTTGGGGTATTTTTGGGGGCCATATTATTTTTTATGGACACATTTTTTTCAAAACCATAAAAAACCTTTCATTCGATTCCTTTTCCATAAAAAATAGGAATAGAGCCCAATATGAAGTCTCTACAAAATATTGACCAAATTACGGCCATTTTAAAGGGTATGGGTCGGCGATGGCGCCTCTTGGATTTACGAAAAAACAACCCGGGCAAATTTTGCAAAACCCCTCCGAAAAATTTCGTCCTGAGGCCTTTATTTATCATTAACCATAAAAAAAGTCTGTACAACATTTCCACCCTAACTCAAAATTCCTCCTGACTATCTCCCCCGTCCGCCATACTGTTGTGGGCAATGTCACGCACTGGCTGACTGAGATACCCATTCTTTCTTTTCCCATTTTACACTGTTTGCACTTCATGATATCACGGTGTGTGAAATTATACTTCTGTGTTACTGCTAACCATATATTGCATATCATATTATTGCATATTATTGCATATTGGGTCCCTTTATTGAATATATGTCTGGCGGTGAACTGCCTGGCTGCGTATTTGTATCTCACCTGCAGATATATGTCTCATCTACAGCCTTGATCAGTAAAATTAGATGATTACTGGCCGGGTCATTATCTGACATGATTTTTCATACCATTTTCTAGCAATATTAATTACGCTACACTTGTCATCTTAAACCCCCGTCTCGCACTGACTCCCCAAACTCGCTTAACTTATCTAAGTCCCCTGCAAACCGGTTCATCAGACTGTGACCCGATAATTCTACCTATCTTAGTATCATCAGCAAACTTGCTTAAAATCACTGCTAATCCCCTGCTTAGTCGTTGATGCAAATATAAAATATATAGTGGCCCCAAAATTACTATAATATTACTTTTAAATATAAACCCTACGAACACAATCGCTAACACTTATATACTACTTATTACTACAACTACCACCATCACCCCACCCCTATTACTACTATCAAAACACAATTACCAACCCAGTGGTGCAGTAGTTATCACACTTTTCTACAAGTTCATTGTCTTTGTTTATAAAATCCCTGCACGTTTGTTTGAAACATAATTTTAGAAATCAACATATGCATAACTTACTGGTGAAATGTGATGGATGGGTCAGATTTTTTGTTCGCTTTTTCTTTGCACCCAAATGCAACACAACTTTTCACCATAGCAGAACACACAAGGAGCGACACTCCTGCCTTTACTTGTCCTCACGAGGTCAATACTAAATGAAGACTGAGAGAGTATGAGTGGACGTGTAGAGAGGATTTGACCTGAGTAAGGATACCCCAACCCTTAATTAAACAGATCCGCCACTCCTTAGTAATTACTCGACTCAATTCACACCTTTGACCTCACCACCCCACCTTTAACAACGAAGCCACCCATGAAGGTAGTGTGCGAGGTGGTATGGTAGTACTCCCATACTACCTACATGGTGCCACCCCAGCGTAGCAAAACTTATACCCACAAACCCGAGAGACCTACATATATTGATATCACCATGTTATGAGATCAGTTTAATTCTCATCATGAAAATAATAACGGGAAAGAAACCTATATACTATGGGCACCTTAAAATGGACCGACGTTTCTCCCAGGAATCTCAAAATATTTCCATGGGATGATTTATCTCTACATGACAGTAGTGCCGGATTTAGATGTCACGGGGCTCTGGGCACTGGGGCTTGGCGGGGCCCCTAACATTACTTACTTACTTATTTTACTTATCTGTGGCGGGGATACTTACGTACTTGACTGGACTGGAATGGACTCAGTAGACAGGTAGTTAGTGCGGAGTCATTAGGGAGCTTTAAAAGGAAATTATTTCAGATAAAGCTAGATAATTTCATGGATGAGGATAAAAAGTGGATGTAGGTAGTGTTTTTTAAGTAACAAAATACCTAGTGTAGGTCTCGTGGCCTCTTGTAGCTTCCTTATTTTCATATGTTCTTTTGTTTTTACTTACTTAAAGGACTTAGTGGCCCGATTCAGTGGCTCGTTGTGGCGTCCCATATCTTTCCCTTGTTTTGATCAGTGTGTTTTCACGCGTTTGTGGCGGGGAGACGATAATCCCTGCCACTATAGCCGAGCAACCGAGTGGCGCGTAGCCTTTCCACATAAGCCACGGGGCACTTTCGGTGGCAAGGTTTTGTGTTCAGTATACATGTACGCGGTATGTGTACTATAATATGTATGTTTTTTTTTATATTTATAAGAGACACCCGTTTCCTCCTCTCTCTCTCTCTCTCTCTCTCTCTCTCTCTCTCTCTCTCCACCCGTCAGGGTGGCTCGGTTGGTAGAGCTGCATGCTCGCGTGCAGAGTCCCTGCATTCGATCAGCGGTTCGAGCCCACCAAGTTCGTCCTGGCGTGGTGGCGCTTTGTATAGTCAATAACCTTGTAGTTGGTACTTGCAAAGTGTATAGATAGGATCAAAGTATCTTATATCTTATCCTTTCTTCCATATCTCTCTCTCTCTCTCTCTCTCTCTCTCTCTCTCTCTCTCTCTCTCTCTCTCTCTCTCTCTCTCTCTCTCTCTCTCTCTCTCTCTCTCTCTCTCCATGCAAGGATCTATGAATATATTTTTGTCATACTCATTGTTCCTCGTCTTTATATTCTCACAACCACTCTTCAATGCACTGAATTAATCTACCTATAACATACTCGTATACCTTTTTCTTTACGCGACGGTAATAAGAACAACGAAAGAGAGAGACAAAGGAACTTCAATTTGGCTCAAGCTTATGACTCTGATCCTCCCAAACATAACTTAAAGTACCTAAAACTTGCTCGAATTAAGACCGAAACCCTCGAAGCACTTATAGCAGTCTTGAATAGTGTGTTCAACTCAATACGGGCAACCATATCATGTCTGGTGCTTATTTATAGCGCTATTTGGTCAACATGTCGACTATAATGCAGTACCGAAGCATATTTTTCCGTAGTATTACAATTTATAAACAAGGTTGTTAATAATATCCGAGAAAGCTTCGCAAATGATCCGAGCAGTGGTGGATTTTGGTGTGGCGACGCCCGGAACCAATCAGCTGCCAGGGATAAGTCACGTGATGCAGACAGCCACCCGGGGATTACGCGCGCCTCTCCCAGCCTGCCTGCCTGCCGCGCGTCCCTGGCTGGCGAGGGAAGGGAGGGAGACGAGACAAACGGGGACATTGGGACGTATTTAAGTTGATTTATACAAAGTGCGGCTCCGTAAACAAGTTCTTCGAGTGTATAAGTGTGTGTGTTCGTGTGGCAGAGCTGTCTTCCTACAAAACGGTGAGTGTTGTGATTTGATTATGTGTTGTTAAGTTTTTTTGTGTATTTCATCCGCCTACGTACGGTTACTCACTCACGGGGCGACAGTGGCACGACTCAGTTGCCCATTGTGGCTTCCCATATCTTTCCCTTGTTTTGATCGGTGTTAACATAAGAACATAAGGATATAAGGAAGCTACAAGAGGCCGCAAGACCTACACGTGGTAGTTCCTGTGTTGCGTTTGTGGCGGGGAGACGATGGTTTCCGCCACTATATTCGAGCAACCGAGTGGCGCGGTACCTTTCCGCATAAGGC
The DNA here is from genome assembly GCA_016584305.1 of Chionoecetes opilio. NCBI lineage: Eukaryota > Metazoa > Arthropoda > Malacostraca > Decapoda > Majidae > Chionoecetes > Chionoecetes opilio. The sequence goes on along the minus strand of JACEEZ010004430.1, from coordinate 258,269 downwards.
ACGAAATAGTTACTCATTGTGGCGTCCCATACATTCATTTCCCTTGTTTTAATCAGTGTGTTTTTCATGCGCTGTTCTCATTCTCTTTTCAAATTTTCTGTTGTTTACACTGTTTCGTGTATACCACCGGACATTACTAGAGTACCTTTATGTTATATTATTTATCAGTCTGGCTCAATATGAACAGGTATGAGACACTTTAATTCAGGTCAGTTATACTGCAAGTGAATGGGCCAGCAGACTGGTTAACTCCTGCCGCACGGCGGCGCGTCGATCGCACGCGCACCACAGGGCACCCCAGAGTGAGGTATCTTGTTGTAGAGTGTCTTTGAATACACTAAAGTCGTCACGGTGCACTAATGTCACCATGCGCCATATATTACGAATTATAACATCACTACTGATATGTATGTGCCACATTAGATGATACCCAGTAGTTTATAATCATGACTGTATTATCTGCCCTGTTTCAGTGTTGCTTTATGCTTTGTATCTGCAAGTATTAACTGTGTCAAATTTCACTACTCGTTTTTTTTTCTCGCGCGACGAAAGACAGTAGCTCATCACTTTTCGGGCGGGAGGACATAAACACTAGCAGGCGACCTTAGTGTAGCCGTTACCAAGGTTACCACTCGGGTGATATTTTGGTAATTTGCTCATTTATAGGCATAATATGACACAGATGAAGACACAAAATGACACAGGATCTCCAGATAGCCCCTTTTAACTTTCTTGAAATCATGGATGTAGAAATCTAAGTATGAACGCCACCAGACGTCTGTAAATCGAAAAGAAACATTGCCCTGGCGACTTTAGTGTTATCTAAGCCAAGCCGTGTAATGTGACGCTCACGCCAGCTGACTCCGCTGAGGCGCCGAGTCTGACACATGGGTTTGGTGCATTAAAAAATTATTCAATATATGGAGTTGGAAAAAATGTATTATAAAATATTTATTTTTCTTAATCTTAGCCCATATTATAATTAAGATATGTTTATATTCAGACAGTCCTATTGGGACAATGGGGGACGCAAATAATTTCAATTGATTTCTGGTAATTACCTGATGCGCGAGGCCCCTCGAAGCGCGAGGCCCTGGGCACAGGTCCGTTGTGCTCTGCCCTAAATCCGGGTAGAGTTAGGCCCGGTTCACACTTCACGTTTTTGCTGGACGTAGTCTACGTGCATCTTGTCATCAGTGACTCACAGTACGTCACAGTGACGTCACTTCCTGCCGGTGTAATGTGAGCACAGGCTCCCCGCGACCACCACATTGCTGGAGCAGTGATGACGTCACTGACCTTGAGACTTGCGTCTCAGCTCACATTATTCGGAGCTCCCAATGGACCCTACCCATAACTACGTCACGATTTGTTTACATCGGTGCATTGTGGGGATAAGGCGGGGTCGCCGCGGGTGGACCTACGAAGAGAAAACTACGGCGATGGAAGAATTTCGAGTTATTTTGCGCGAAATTGATATTCCAGGTGCTATATTACTGTGGTCTGTTCTCGCTGAGAACACTATAGAGAAGACCTGAGGTAATGGCTGATATGCAGAGGCTTCTAAACCAAGAAAACAGAGTCATAATAGAGCCTCGTCAAANAAAAAACCCACCTTTTGATCGCAACCGTTTGGGGGCACTCCTTCATTATCATCATTGTCAATGATAGTTTGGACATAGCCAAATTGCCGGATATTAGTAAAGTGTGTCCCGTGATACACATGTTTTTATGAAATTTATGCAAGGGCTGAGGGTTCAGTTTCCCTCAATGTCTCAAGCTGTGCATGGAGCCATCATGCAGCTTTTTACTGCAGTTTAGACAGTCTCAATGCACCCGGAACCTTCTGAAGCTTCCCCCTTCTGTGACCCCCTATTTTCGGGAAAAAACAGTTGTCACCTGAAGGGTCCAATGCTTGATTCTGTCAACTTTTCTGGACAAATGCAGACCCAAATCACCGAACAAGAAAATTGCTTGTTTTTTAACATTCACAACTTTTATTACATATTGATATAATGGTCAAAAAATGATTTCATGTTTGTGTGGGGGTATTTTGGGGGCCCATTTATTTTTATGGGACACATTGTAAAATCACATAAATAACCATTTCATTCGATTCCTTGTCCATAAAAACCCTAGGAATAGACCCCAATATAAATCTCTAGCAAAAATATGCCCATTTACGGCCATTTTAAGGATTGGGTCGGCGGGGCGGCTCTTGGATTTACAAAAAAAGCCACGGACAAATTTTGACACCCCCCGGGAAATTACGTCCTAGGTTTTTATTACTATATAACCAAAAAAAAAAGTCTTACAACTTTCCACCCAAAATAAAATTTCCTCCTGACTATCTCCCCCGTCCCCCCTACGTTTTGGGAAATGTCACGCACGGCGATGGATACCCATTCTTTTTTTTCCCCCTTTTACACTGTTTGCACTATGAACACGGTGTGTGAAATTTACTTCTGTGTTACTGCACCATATATTGCATATCATTTATTGCATATTTTTGCATATTGGGGGCCCTTTATTGAATAATGTCTGGGGGGTGAACTGCCCGGTGCATTTGTATCCACCTGCGAATTTTGTCTTCACAGCCTTGATCAGTAAAATTAATATTACTGGCCGGGTCATTTTTCTGACATATTTTCATACCATTTTTTAGAAATTTAATTACGCTACATTGTCAAAATTTTTAATTCCGTCTGCCACTGACTACCCCCCCGCTTTTAAATTTTCTAAATCTCCTGCAAAAAACCGGGGACATCAGACTGTGACCCCATAATTTACCTATCTTGTTTATCACAAACTTGCTTATAATCACTGCTAATCCCACTGTCTTAGCGTTGATGCAAATATAAAATAGTATATGGCCCAAATTATATAATTTACTATTAATATAAACCTACAACACAAACGCAAACTTTTATACTACGTATTACTACAACTACCACCATCACCCCCCCCCCCTATTACTACTATCAGTAACACAATTACCAAACCCCGGTTTCAGTAGTTATCACACTTTCTAACAATTCTTTTCTTTGTTTATCAAATAATGCCGTTTGTTTGAAAAATAAAATTTTGAAATCAACATTGCATAACTTTTGGGAAATGTGAGGTGGGGGCGATTTTTTTTTTCGCTTTTTCTTTGCACCCCAAAAGCCACCTTTTCACCCAAACGAACACACAAAGGGGCGCATCCTGCTTTCTTGTCCTCACAGGTCAATACTAAATGAAGACTGAGAGAGATGAGTGGAGGTAGAAGGGATTTTCCTGTAGTAAGGATACCCCCAACCCTATAAACAGTCCGCCACTCCCTTTGTAATTTTCCGACTCAATTTACACCTTTTACCTCACCACCCACCTTTAACAACGAAGCCCCCCCCAAATGAAGGGAGTGTGCGAGGGGGTATGGTTAAATCCCATACTACCCACATGTGCCCCCCCAAAGTAGCAAAACTTTACCCAAAACCCCAAAAAAATATTTATTCTTATCCTTTTTTTCCTATCTCTTCCTCTCCTCCCCTCTTCTTCTCTCTCCCCCTCCCCTCTCCCCTCCTCTCTCTCTCTCTCTCCTCTCCCCTTCCCCCTCCCCCTCTCTCTCTCTCTCCATGAAAGGATCTATAAATATATTTTTGTCTACTCATTGTTCCTCGCTTTATATTCTCACAACCATTTTCAATCACTGAATTAATCTCCAAACATACTCGTATCCCTTTTTTTTTACGCGACGGTAATAAGAACAACGAAAAGAGAAAAAAGGGAATTCAATTGGCTCAAGCTTATTTTCTGATCCTCCCCCAAACAATTTAAAAGTACCAAAAACTTGCTCGAATTAAGCCCGGGCCCCCTCGAAGCCTTATAGCGTCTTAATAGGGTTTAAAACCAAAATACGGCAACCAATCATGTCTGGTGCTTATTTATAGCGTTTTATTTGGTCAAAATGTGACTTAATGCAGTACCGAAGCATATTTTTCCGTATATTAAAATTTTAAAAAAGCGGTTGTTAAAAATATCCGAAAAATTCGAAAATGACCCGACAGTGGTGGATTTGGTGTGGCGACGCCCGGAACCAATCAGCTCCGGGAAAATCCGTGTGCGACAGCCACCCGGGGATTACGCGCGCCTCCCCCAGCCTCCTCCCTGCCGCGCCCCCCGGCTGGCGAGGAAGGGAGGGAGACAGAAAAAACGGGGACTTTGGGGACGTATTTAAGTTGTTTTAAAAAAAGTGCGGCTCCGTAAACAAGTTTTTCGGTGTAAAAGTGTGTGTGTTGTGGGGCAAGCTGTCTTCCTAAAAAGGGTGAGTTTTGATTTGTATGTGTTTTTAAGTTTTTTGTGTATTTCACCCCCTAGTACGGTTCTCACTCACGGGGCGCAGTGGCACACTCAGTTGCCCATTGGGGCTTCCCATATCTTTCCCTTTTTTTTTGATGGGTGTTAACAAAAACATAAATAAAAGGGAAAGCTAAAGGCCGCAAGACCTACCGGGGTAGTTCCTGTGTTGCGTTTGTGGCGGGAGACATGGTTTCCCCCACAAATTTTCGAGCAACCGAGTGCGGGTCCTTTTTCCGCATAAGGCAGGGAAATTTTATCATTGTGGCGTCCCTACATTCATTTCCCTTTTTTTAATATTTTTGGTTTTTCTTTCCTGTTCTCTTCTTTTTTCAAATTTTCTTTTGTTTACACTGTTTGTTATACCCCCGGCTTTATGAGTACCTTTATGTTAATTTTTTATGTCTGGCTCAATATAAAAGGGGTAGGACACTTAATTCGGGGTCATTTAAAATGCAAGTGAAGGGGCCACCCCGACGGGTTTAACTCCTGCCGCACGGCGGCGCGTCGATCGACCGCCCCACGGCCCCCAGAGTGAGGTATCTTTTTTGGGGTTTTTTGAATACATTAAAGTCGCACGGTGCCTAAGTCCCCATGCGCAATTTTCGAATTATAACACACTACTGATATGTATGTGCCACATTAGATGAACCCAGTAGTTTTTTAATATGACGTATTATTGCCCCGTTTAGTGTTGCTTTATGCTTTGTATTGCAAGATTAACTGTTCAAATTTCATACTCGTTTTTTTTTTCGCCCGGGGGGAAAAAAAAACCGGGGGGGACCTTTTTTTGGGGGGGGAAACCTACCAAAAAACCTTTTGATTTTACCCTGGGGGAAAAATTTTTTTAAAAAGCCGGATTAAAACCCCAAAAAAAAAAGATTAAAAGCCCCAAATTTTAAAACGGGGAAAAAAACGGTAATGCCGGGGACTCACTTCCCGGGGGAAGTAAGCCAGGCCCCCCGAAACCAGTAAAACCCTATGCGTCACTGCCTTAGATTTGCTCCGCCCCTTTTGGGCTAAAGGGCCCTCCCCTTAACTCGTCCGTTTTTTAAAATCGGGTTTTAAAAGGGGGCCCCTTTCCACAAAAGGAAACTCGGCTGGGAAGGGTTTTTCCCCCCGCCCCCCGAAAGAATTCCGGGTTAAATTGGTTTTTCGCTAGAATTAAGGGAAAACGGGGGTTGGGCTGTAGAATTTAAAACCAAAAAAAGATACAGAGCTCTAAAAGGGAAGAAAACTGGAGTGTAAGTGCCCTAACTTGTTTTTCAATAACTTTTGGGACTTTTTTGGGTTTTTTGGTTTTAATAACCTTTCACCATTTTCTCATTTTTCCCAGGGGGAAACAAAAAAGGGGGAATATCATTTCCCCAAAAAAATTTAATTTTTTTCTGGGTTCTTTCTTTGATGTTGTACATTTTTTGGGTTATGATAGTAATAGATACCTTTTTAAATTTGATTTCCCTTTTTGTTGCTTTCCTCATAATAAGTAGGGGTACAGGTTTAATGTTCTTGACGACCAATAAATACTCTTTTTAAACCAAATCACCACCTTTGCTTTGTTTATCTTATTACCCCATCCATAAAAAATTCAAAACCCTGGGGAACCCCTCTATTTTCGTCTCCCCTTTTTTTCCCACCAATCGGGGAAACTCCCCCGGGGAAATGGCTAGGTTGTTTTTTTTTTTTATTTTTTTAATTCCATAAAAAAGTTGCAAAACCACGGTGCATACCCCCCTTCCTCGGAACCGGTACTCTTTAAAAGGCCCCTACCAACAAAAAAACCGGGTTAAGACCTAGCTGTGGTAAATGTGGTTATTCCGGCTGTGTTCTAGTTGGCATGTTGTTACCAGGTTGGTTATTTAGCTTCATTGAGTAATCATGTACTCCAGTGATGGCAAACTGTATGGTAAAATCAAATAATTAAAAATCAAAAAATCAAATGGGGCAAGGAGTAGGACAGGGAAATTTTTTTGGGAAAGTTTTAGTTTGCGAATGATAATTAAAAATTTAGCAAAATACAAGAAGATGTATGCTGCATGCTTTGGATTTAGAGAAAGCAAATAAATATCCAGATGAACACCGAACTCATTTTGGTGGACGATCTATTTTTTCTGGTGTGTGTTTTTATGTGTTTTGAATGAATCTGCTAACCGTTTCTGTCGCAGTTTTTTTTTATTTTTATTTATTTATTTTGCAAAAATGACAACAAAATAAATTGAACCTAAACCTAACCTAACCTTTACTTATACCTAACCTAACCCATACCTAATCTATACCTAACCTAACCTTTACCTAACTATAAAAAAACCCTAACCTATAAAAAATTAAAAATAATAAATTTTTGCGCAGAAACGGTTTGCAGATTATTCAAAACACATAAAAACACACCAGAAAAATATAGTTTCGTCCACCAAAGTGAGTTCGGTGTTCATCTGGACTAATACCAAAGCATATGACAGAGTAAAACCCGGAGGGAATGTGGGATGTATTGAAGGGTTAATAGTGTGTATGGAGTCGAGTATGTATGTATAATAATAAGCTTTTACCTGTGATTATGGAATACCTAACCTAACTGACCTTTACCTAAACACCCTAACGGTAACCTAACCTAACCATTACCTCGGCGAGTTTTCCCGATCTGTGTAGGGACGAGCATTTTCGGTAAACGAGAGTACCAGGTACCGTGAGGGAAGGATGGGTAATGTCCCCGTGGTTTTTGCAACTTGTTTATGGATGGAGTAATAAAAATAAATCAAAGCAAATCAACCTAACCATTACCGTCGGCGAGTTTTCCTGATTTGTGTAGGGATAAAAATATTTGGGAGACGACAGTACCAGGTACCATAATTCAAGGATGGGGAATGTCACCGGGTTATGCAACTTGTTTATGGATGGAGTGGTTACCGTCATTTCGCCCACACATCAATTCCCTCCACAAGACATTTCGCCCACATGTAAGAGTCAATTCGCCCACATGTAAGAGTCAATTGCCCACTCTAAAGTCATTCGCCCACACGATCCATGTCACGGAGTCATGTAAAAATATATCTTCCTCTAGCAGTAAACCCTTTGGGGGAAATACGGTAAATTTCTTGTGTTTGCCCATACTCTCCCACTTCCCCCAAAAAAGTTTGGGGACCTGTGGGAATGCGGGGGTTTTTGGGTGGGGAACAAATTAGGGGTCGGAACACGGTAATTACAGAGTTGTGTAGGGGGGGGGGGGACAATTCCCTAGATCTAGGGTAATTTCCTTATCTAGAGAAATTGCCTAAACCCCCAAAATTTAAACCCACCCTAGCAGGGGGGCTTGACCCACCGATAACCTAATCTAACCTAAGCCCCAACCTAACCCTAAACCAAATCTAACCTAAACTAACCTAACCAAATCTAACCTAAACTACCCAAATCTAACCTACCCTAACCTAACCTAACCTCCCAGCGGGGGTTGGGGGGGGTTCTAGACACACTAAACAAATTAACCTAACCTCTAGCTCCTAGACTCCATAGTGTGGGGGAAATGACTCTATAGTGTGGGCGAATTGACCTGTGGGCGAAATGACTCCATGGTGTGGCGAAATGGTATGTGGGCGAAATGACCGGATACCGATGGGAAAAATAAGATTAATCAAAGCAAAGGTTGGTGATTTTGGTATAGACTTAAGAGTATTCATTGGCTCGTCAAGTAAAAACCTAAACCATGATGTACCACTACTTATTATGAGGAAAGACAACAAAGGAACTCAATTAATAAAGTATTTTAATACTATCATAACCATGAATATGTACAACATACAAAGAGAAGACTACGACGATGAAAAAAATTAGAGTTGTTTTGGGCGAAATTGATATTCCAGGTGCTATATTTATGTGCTCGCTGACAACATAGAGAAGACCTGAGGTATGGTTGATGTGCAAAGGCTTCTAAACCAGGAAAACAGTCCCCAGCAGAGTCCCCATTAGGGAAATAAGCAAGTGGTAGGGACACATTACGTACCTACCAGTTGCTTACCTTTTGACGAGGCCTGTTATGACTCTGTTTTCTTGGTTTAGAACCTCTGCACATCAGCCATTACCTCAGGGCTCTCTATAGTGTTCTCAGCGAGAACAGAGCACAGTAAATAGCACCTGGAATATCAAATTTCGCGCAAAATAACTCTAAATTCTTCCATCGCCGTAGTTTTCCCTTCGTAGGTCCACCCGCGGCGACCCCGACTTATCCCCACAATGCACCGATGTAAACAAACCGTGAGTAGTTATGTCTGGGGCCCATTCTTTTACGTGGCTGCGGGAGTGGCGGGGCGACGTCACTGTGACGTCACTGATCGCCACGCCTACGTAGACACGGACAACAAATACGTGTAGTGTGAACCCCGCCTTAGACAGTAGAGTTGTGGGCTCCCTTAGCTCACAACAAGATGGCTGACTGACAGTTCACTCACTGGCTTCAACCCGCGCGGCTCAGGGCGTCTCCACCCATACTACCTCCATGGTCTCCATCCACTTGGATCACCACCACCATCTTGGGCATGTTTGGTGACGTCCCTTAAGGTTTGGTGTCGTTCCTTAAGGTTTGGTGACGTTCCTTAATGTTTGGTGACGTCCCTTAAGGTTTGGTGACGTCCCTTAAGGTTTGGTGACGTCCCTTAAAGTTTGGTGACGTCCCTTAAGGTTTGGTGATGTCCCTTAACGTATAGTGACGTCCCTTAAGGTTTGGTGACGTCCCTTAAGGTTTGGTGACATCCCTCAAGGTTTGGTGACGTCCCTTAAGGTTTGGTGACGTCCCTTAAGGTTTGGTGACATCCCTTAAGGTTTCGTGACGTCCCTTATAGTTTGGTGACGTCCCTTAAGGTTTGGTGACGTCCCTTAACGTTTAGTGACGTCCCTTAAGGTTTGGTGATGTCCCTTAAGGTTTGGTGACATCCCTTAAGGTTTGGTGACATCCCTTAAGGTTTGGTGACATCCCTTAAGGTTTGGTGACGTCCCTTAAGTTTTGGTGTCGTCCCTTAAGGTTTGGTGTCGTCCCTTAAGGTTTAGTGACGTCCCTTAAGGTTTGGTGACGTCCCTTAAGGGGTAGTTCTGAAGACCTACACATCTCCCTTGAAGTAATGGACGGTGGCGTTGTCAAGCTGCAGTCACCTCTGATTCGCGGCATGTCTCGCCGTCTACTACGGCAAATAATGTTAAAGTAATCGTCCAGACCCATTTTTTCTTTGCATAATTATGTTGAATGTTCATTCAATATACTTAATCCACAAAAAATTATTAATTTTCACGCCTTATTTCCCTAAAAACATGACTTTTGTAAAAAACGCGGGAAAAACAATAGCCACATTCCAGCCGTGGCGCGAAACTTGCTGGCGACGACACAAGAGGTAAGCCTCCCAGCCCCGCCCGACACAGACACACGGAGATTGAGAAAAATGTAGTACTTGGGGAATTTTGGGTGCTTCTGGTATATTTTTTGTGCGACACGGCACATACTTGCATCCTGCATGGGCACGGCATGAAAGCCGTGCCATTCCCGAGAGCTTAGCACCCATTCACAACCCACACGGCGACGATATATGTGTGCAGACCTTTGGAGCGACGGGGAGCGGCTGGTAGTAGCCAGGGTACTGCAGCCCTCTTATCTCGGTGGCCTTGCTACTACCCGCCGCTCCCCGCCGCTTGCCGCCGCTGCACACATCTGCACACATATATCGTCGCCCCACAGTTTGCAAATGGGTGCTAAGCTCTCGTAAAGGCACAGCCCCACGCTGCACCCACACAGGATGCAAGTACTGCCACATCGCACAAAAAATATATCAGAAACACCCAAAATTCCCCAAGTACTACATTTTTCTCGAGTTCCGCGCATATGTATCGGGCGGGTGGGAGGCCCCCTTTTGTGAGTCGCCGACCCATGGTGCGTCGTCTGCTGATAAACATTTGTTTTTTGAGAGCACGGGGAATTTACAGATTTTGAATGCGGAATTTTTAAAAAAACGGGTGACTGGATGCAAATGTGACAACATATTGTTGATATACTCGATCATGGCATATTTTGACTGCATTAAATCAGAAATGATGAAATAGTCTGGACGATACTTTAAGTGTACGTTATTTCTCTTATACGACCAGGAAAGTGTTTTCATTATGTATTTGCTCATTTAGTATTATTTTCTAATGAGACTGACTGACTACTCAATAAGGGTATTTCTCCAGACCTAATCGTCTTAGTAATAATATATTTACGTCCCATAAACTTGTGCATCGTGTATTTCAACTACAAGTACACTATATTGACTGCTAGTGGCGTAGCTAGGTATATATCAATGGGGGGGACCTGAGGGGCACAACTGTATATGGGGGGGGGGGCACTATGGCAAGCGAAGCTAAGGGCATTCTGATGCCACATATAAGGGTATAAGGGCATGATCGTTAGTCACAGGCCCAAACATATTACGGCAGCCATGGCTAGTGAAGGGGACACCTGGGGGGCTCCGGTTTCTCATGGAGGGTTGGCACGTGCCTATCCCCCCCCGTAGCTACGCCACTGGCTATAGCTAATCTACGCCACTGGCTATAGCTAATCTGACGTTATATAAGGTAGAAAGATAACGAGGCAATAGCCATTCCTTTGCAGGAAGGAGTAAACAACTTCAAATCACACGCAATCCCTCATTCCCTCCCTCGTTTTCCTATCACAGTAGCGCAACCAGACAATTTTGACAGGGGTGGCAAGGTTGGACACAAAATCTAGTGTGAGGTGGCCATGCATAGCATTATAAAGAAATGGTTGACTTTTCAATAATCACTCAAGGAACTCAACACTGCTTCGAAACCTAAACCTTTCCCTTATTTCCTTCCACGCCTTACCTGTTTACCTTTCACCAATAATTCTTGATCTGTAACGTTATCTAAGCCTTAAATGTTAGTAAAACTGAATTAGTAATAGTGATGGCATAATTTTGAAGTTTTTTTCCAAACTTACATTATAGGGTTCGTTAGTGCTTCGAACTCATTAACCAAACGTCGCAGAGGTTTGTGGGTAGTTTATCATCGTATTCTTTTTTTGCTACTTAATTTGTGGTTGTTAAAGGACTGAACTGGTTTGTTAGCAGTGACGTAGCTGGCTATCAATCACTAGGGGCGACTAGGCAAGCGGCCTGGCCACTCTGATGCCACATAGAAGTGTATATTCTAAGATCAGATCAGTGGTGGGTATAGAGCATTATACAGAATACGGCAGCCATGGCCAGTTGGGGGACACCTGGCTGGGGGCACATGATTATCATGGGGGGTACGTGCTCCCCCACCCCTGCCGCCCCCCTTTTCTTCCGTATTTTTAAAAAAAATAT
>JACEEZ010004430.1:202147-245640 GCA_016584305.1 Chionoecetes opilio | reverse complement strand
TGGGTGCTAAGCTCTCGTAAAGGCACAGCCCCCACGCTGCACCCACACAGGATGCAAGTACATGCCACATCGCACAAAAAATATATCAGAAACACCCAAAATTCCCCAAGTACTACATTTTTCTCAGAGTCTCCGCGCATATGTATCAGGCGGTGCTGGGAGGCTCCCTGTTGTGACGTCGCCGACCCATGGTGCGTCGTCTGCTGATAAACAGTTGTGTTTTGAGAGCACGGGGAATTTACAGATTTTGAATGCGGATCATTTAAAAACGGGTGACTGGATGCAAAATGTGACAACATATTGTTGATATACTCGATCATGGCTATATTTTGACTGCATTAAATCAGGAATGATGAAATAGTCTGGACGATTACTTTAAGTGTACGTTATTTCTTCTTATACGACCAAGGAAAGTGTTTTCATTATGTATGTTGCTCATTTAGTATTATTTTCTAAATGAGACTGACTGACTACTCAATAAGGGTATTTCTCCAGACCTAATCGTCTTAGTAATAATATATTTACGTCCCATAAACTTGTGCATCGTGTATTTCAACTACAAGTACACTATATTGACTGCTAGTGGCGTAGCTAGGTATATATCAATGGGGGGGCACCTGAGGGGGCACAACTGTATATGGGGGGGGGGGCACTATGGCAAGCGAAGCTAAGGGGCATTCTGATGCCACATATAAGGGTATAAGGGCATGATCGTTAGTCACAGGCCCAAACATATTACGGCAGCCATGGCTAGTGAAGGGGACACCTGGGGGGCTCCGGTTTCTCATGGAGGGTTGGCACGTGCCTATCCCCCCCCCGTAGCTACGCCACTGGCTATAGCTAATCTGAAGTTATATAAGGTAGAAAGATAACGAGGCAATAGCCATTCCTTTGCAGGAAGGAGTAAACAACTTCAAATCACACGCAATCCCTCATTCCCTCCCTCGTTTTCCCTCTCACAGTAGCGCCACCAGCACATTTTGACAGGGGTGGCCAAGGTTGGACAAAAAATCTAGTGTGAGGTGGCCATGGCATAGCCATTATAAAGAAATGGTTGACTTTTCAATAATCACTCAAGGAACTCAACACTGCTTCGAAACACTAAACCTTTCCCTTATTTCCTTCCCACGTCCTTACCTGTTTACCTTTCACCAATAATTCTTGATCTGTAACGTTATCTAAGCCTTAAATGTTAGTAAAACTGAATTAGTAATAGTGATGGCATAATTTTGAAGTTTTTTTTCCAAACTTACATTTATAGGGTTCGTTAGTGCTTCGAACTCATTAACAACGTCGCAGAGGTTTGTGGGTAGTTTATCATCGTATTCTTTTTTTGCTACTTAATTTGTGGGTTGTTAAAGGACTGAACTGGTTTGTTAGCAGTGACGTAGCTGGCTATCAATCACTAGGGGCGACTAGGCAAGCGGCCTTGGCCACTCTGATGCCACATAGAAGTGTATATTCTAAGATCAGATCAGTGGTGGGTATTAGAGCATTATACAGAATACGGCAGCCATGGCCAGTTGGGGGACACCTGGCGGGGGCACATGATTATCATGGGGGGGTACGTGCTCCCCCATGCCCCCTCGTAGCTACGCCACTGTTGACTGCTGCTGCTGATGAGTTAAAAAAACACTATTGTAGTTCATGAACGAGCATGTGAAAATGTATGTTGTTATTATGTTACACACATTTTTGTAAGACACGAAAAACAGCCGTTAAAGTTTACCTCTTCCTTTCTCCCCGTGTTTTTCCGTATAAAGGAAAGGTTTTTCGTGTTATAACTTCATGCCAAGTTACGTCTCAAGCGTTCCTCTATTCAAAGTCACTCAAACTTAACCCAAAAAAAAGGTATCATTCCAGTTTGACACCCAATTCACTCGTCACTGACTGACGAAACACATTTTTTTCTGGTGAGTTTTGATGTGTTTTGAAATAATCTGCTAACCCTTTCTGTCGCAAATCCCTTTTTTTAAAGTATTAGGTTAGGTTAGGTTAGTTTAGGTATAGGTTCAGTTAGGTTCAATTTGTTTTTTAATAATTTTTGTCACAAATCACATACACACACACACACCAGAGGTGGGCACCGCAAACTTCAATCCACTTCCGCAAACGCAAATCCGCAAACTTCAATCCTATAGTTCCGCAACCGCAAGTCCGCAAATTTCTTGAAGTTCACACTTCCGCAACCGCAAGTCCGCAAATCCGCAAACCAATTATGTGATATTTTCTCTGCATATAGTGCAAAAATAGAGGTAAAACACTTTGCGGTAGTAAATTCATATATTCTTTACTAAATCACTTAAGGCAATAAATATTGATATATATTGTAACGAAGGATGGGGGGGGGGGGACATTCCACCCCTCTCTTTAGACTTCGTCACACCACTAACGGCTCGGGGCAATGGAAGAGACGGGAAGGACACTGAAGGGAGACACTGAACTGCTGTGCACGGCTTTATTATTTCCCCACTACTCTACTACACGCCGTCCCCAACACAATGTACACCACAACACTGGCTCGCCTCCACTGTCTAGCCGTGTCTGGGCACTACACGCCGTCCCCAACACAATGTACACCACAAACGTCTCTCACAGGGCGCCGCCCTCTGCGCCACTGACTCACTGTCTCTCCCAACACTCGTCGTCCCAACCCAACACCGGCGTGTAATACCCTACACGCGCCACTGAGTCACTGTCTCTCCCAAGTACACAACACAAGTTAGTCTCTCAAAGGGCGCCGCCCTTTGAGCCGTGACCCCACCCCACAGTCTCCGCCACTGAGCTAGAAGGCCACGCCGTGCCCAACAGGGCCACTCTCGTCCCCCTTCCCCAGAAGAGGGAGACGGGCCTTTTCAGGGCGGGTAATGCGAGGCACAGCTGTCACGGTAATCCTTGTGGGCGGGGAAGCCTCCTGTCCACCCGCCTTGGCTGTGTCTATATCTCTCTACCTCTTGCTCCGCCAGGCAATCACCACGTCGGTTCCCCTCCCCCCCATTCTCTGGGCCAATGGGAGGAATGGACGTGGTGACCCGACCCGTGGGTCGAACCAAAGCCGTCTGTATGTAAAAGCCTGCGCCTGGGAGAGCGAGATGGACGTGAAGTCAGTAGCAGAGTCTGCTATGCGAGTCAGTAGGAGCCGAGCTTTCTGCGTGTGAGGATGTACGGGCGGTACGGCTCTCATTGCACCCACCTTTCACCCACTGTTAACTCTTCGCCATTTAATATTTTGCTCAAAAACATTTTACATGGAGAATATGAATAGAAGCGGAATTTAATTCGCTTTCCATTGATATATTTCGTTTACTGATAAATGAATTGGCAGCATGCATAAATTAGCGTTAGCTAAATACATAACATCATGAAATCGGGTAATTTCCTATCTAATATATGTTTATCAGTATAAAAGATATACTGTTATCTTTGGAAATGTTTGTTCTATAATATTATCAAATAAAAAACCGTAAAACACACTAAAGAAATGCCATTATGAGACTCAAGAAATATGCATGAACTTAAACTCTTCGCCATTTAATATTTTGCTCGAAAATATTTTACATGGAGAATATCAATAAAAGCTGAATTTAATTAGCTTTCCATTGATATATTTTGTTTTCTGATAAATGAATTAGAACCATACATACATTAGCGTTAACTAAATAAATAACATCATCAATCGGGAAAAATTACCCGATTTCATGATCCTTTTTAGTTAGTTAACGCTAATTTATGTATGGTTTTCTAATTCATTTATCAGAAAACGAAATATAGCAATGAAAGCTAATTAAATTCCGCTTATATTGATATTTTCCATGTAAAATGTTTTTGAGCAAAATATTAAATGGCGAAGAGTTAAAGTTCATGCATATTTCTTGAGAGTCTCATAATGGCATTTCTTTAGTCTGTTTTACGGTTTTTTATTTGATAATATTATAGAATAAACATTTCCGAAGATAACAATTATCTTTTATACTGATAAACATATAATTAGGTAGGAAATTACCCGATTTCATGATGTTATGTATTTAGTTAACGCTAATTTATGCATGCTGCTAATTCATTTATCAGAAAACAAAATATAGCAATGGAAAGCTACTAAATTCCGCTTCTATTGATGTTCTCCATGTAAAATGTTTTCGAGAAAAATATTAAATGGTGAAGAGTTTAAGTTCATGCATATTTCTTGAGAGTCTCATAATGACATTTCTTTAGTGTGTTTTACGGGTTTTTATTTGATAATATTATAGAACAAACATTTCCGAAGATAACAATATATCTTTTATACTGATAAACATATAATTAGGTAGGTAAACTTGTCATCTCGGTGGCCTCGTACAGACTCAGTCCGTGACGTCATAAATCTCAGCGCAGGCCTTTATAGATTCGAACCCCCACCGGCGAGGCCCCAGAGGTACAGACGAAGGACCCTTGCCTTGTTCGCTTGCACCAGCGAACAAGGCCCTTCGTAACAATAATATATATATATATATATTATATATTATATATATATATATATATATATAATAATATAAGCGAAAGTGTGTCTGTCTGTCTGTCTGTCTGTCTGTGTGTGTGTGTGTGTTTGTGGTATAGGTTCCGCCCCCCGTGGCGCAAACACCTCATATGGACACATTTTTGGAATCCAGGTTGACCAGGGGAAGGTCATAAGCCCACTTATGAGATGATCCGATCACTTTTTTTTTTTTTTTTTTTTTAGCAGCCTATTAGCGATAATTGTGAAAAAAAAGTGGGTTGCGAGAATTGAGGAAACCTTGATGTAGGGTGATGGGTAATGGGTGAGTGAATGGGTGGGGTGATGGGTAATGGGTGTGGGGTGATGGGTGAGTGAATGGGTGGGGGTGATGGGTTGGGGGTGATGGGTGATGGGTGAGGGAATAGGTGGGGGGTAATGGGTAATGGTAAATATAAGCGAAAGTGTGTCTGTCTGTCTGTCTGTCTGTCTGTCTGTTGTGTGTGTGTGTGTGTGTGTGTTGGAATTTCAAACTTTACAAACAAATGCTATTGTGTTTTTTTTTGTTTTTTTTGTTATTGAAGATTTTTCTTTTTTATGCATTAAATGATTGTTTCTATGTTACTCCATATTATCATCCATAAAATGTATATTTTCAAAATGCCTACAGTCCTTGCTATTTAATGTATTAAGTTTCAGATCCTATAAAAGCTTCGGCTTATGGACCTGCTTTATCACATATTAATATTCATATGTACAAAACTACATTGCCAATAAATATTCATATCATAAGCTAATCGGACTTATATAAGGTAGAAAGATAACGAGCAATAGCCTTCCTTTGCAGAAGAGTAACACTTCAAACACACGCAATCCCTCATTCCCTCCCTCGTTTTTCCTCTCACAGTAGCGCAACCAGCACATTTTGACAGGGGTGGCCAAGGTTGGACAAAAAATCTAGTGTGAGGTGGCCATGGCATAGCCATTATAAAGAAATGGTTGACTTTTCAACAATCACTCAAGGAACTCAACACTGCTTCGAAACACTAAACCTTTCCCTTATTTCCTTCCCACGCCCTTACCTGTTTACCTTTCACCAATAATTCTTGATCTGTAACGTTATCTAAGCCTTAAATGTTAGTAAAACTGAATTAGTAATAGTGATGGCATAATTTTGAAGTTTTTTTTCCAAACCTACATTTATAGGGTTCGTTAGTGCTTCGAACTCATTAACAACGTCGCAGAGGTTTGTGGGTAGTTTATCATCGTATTCTTTTTTTGCTACTTAATTTGTGGGTTGTTAAAGGACTGAACTGGTTTGTTAGCAGTGACGTAGCTGGCTATTAATCAATACGGGCGACTAGGCAAGCGGCCTTGGCCACTCTGATGCCACATAGAAGTGTATATTCTAAGATCAGATCAGTGGTGGGTATTAGAGCATTATACAGAATACGGCAGCCATGGCCAGTTGGGGGACACCTGGCGGGGGCACATGATTATCATGGGGGGGTACGTGCTTCCCCATGCCCCCTCGTAGCTACGCCACTGTTGACTGCTGCTGCTGATGAGTTAAAAAAACTATTGTAGTTCATGAACGAGCATGTGAAAATGTATGTTGTTATTATGTTACACACATTTTTGTAAGACACGAAAAACAGCCGTTAAAGTTTACCTCTTCCTTTCTCCCCGTGTTTTTCCGTATAAAGGAAAGGTTTTTCCGTGTTATAACTTCATGCCAAGTTACATCTCAAGCGTTCCTCTATTCAAAGTCACTCAAACTTAACCCAAAAAAAAGGTATCATTTCAGTTTGACACCCAATTCACTCGTCACTGACGGACGAAACACATTTTTTTCTGGTGAGTTTTGATGTGTTTTGAAATAATCTGCTAACCCTCTCTGTCGCAAATCCCTTTTTTTAAAGTATTAGGTTAGGTTAGGTTAGGTATAGGTTCAGTTAGGTTCAATTTGTTTTTTAATAATTTTTGTCACAAATCACATACACACACACACACCAGAGGTGGGCACCGCAAACTTCAATCCACTTCCGCAAACGCAAATCTGCAAACTTCAATCCTATAGTTCCGCAACCGCAAGTCCGCAAATTTCTTGAAGTTCACACTTCCGCAACCGCAAGTCCTCAAATCCGCAAACCAATTATGTGATATTTTCTCTGCATATAGTGCAAAAATAAAGGTAAAACACTTTGCGGTAGTAAATTCATATATTATTTACTAAATCACTTAAGGCAATAAATATTGATATATATTGTAACGAAGGAGGGGGGGGGGGGACAATCCACCGCTCTCTTTAGACTTCGTCACACCACTAGCGGCTCGGGGCAATGGAAGAGACGGGAAGGACACTGAAGGGAGACACTGAACTGCTGTGCACGGCTTTATTATCTCCCCACTACTCTACTACACGCCGTCCCCAACACAATGTACACCACAACACTGGCTCGCCTCCACTGTCTAGCCGTGTCTGGGCACTACACGCCGTCCCCAACACAATGTACACCAATAACGTCTCTCACAGGGCGCCGCCCTCTGCGCCACTGAGTCACTGTCTCTCCCAACACTCGTCGTCCCAACCCAACACCGGCGTGTAATACCCTACACGCGCCACTGAGTCACTGTCTCTCCCAAGTACACAACACAAGTTAGTCTCTCAAAGGGCGCCGCCCTTTGAGCCGTGACCCTACCCCACAGTCTCTGCCACTGAGATAGAAGGCCACGCCGTGCCCAACAGGGCCACTCTCGTCCCCCTTCCCCAGAAGAGGGAGACGGGCCTTTTCAGGGCGGGTAATGCGAGGCACAGCTGTCACGGTAATCCTTGTGGGCGGGGAAGCCTCCTGTCCACCCGCCTTGGCTGTGTCTATATCTCTCTACCTCCTGCTCCGCCAGGCAATCACCACGTCGGTTCCCCCCCCCCTTCTCTGGGCCAATGGGAGGAATGGACGTGGTGACCCGACCCGTGGGTCGAACCCCCACCGGCGAGGCCCCAGAGGTACAGACGAAGGACCCTTGCCTTGTTCGCTTGCACCAGCGAACAAGGCCCTTCGTAACAATATATATATATATATATATATATATATATATATATATATATATATATATATATATATATATATATATATATATATATATATATATATATATATATATATATATATATATATATATATATATATATATATATATATATATATATATATATTAGTATTTGGTTCATACTTACCACTCAGCGGCCCCACAGATTCTCTTCTTCACCTCTCCAGAAGGTCTTTTGGTGTCTCATTATCTGTCGTACTCCTCATCTCCTCTGTTCTCTCTTCCTGTTTTCTCCGTATCTCTCTTGTTCTGCTCATAAAAAGGATGCTATCAGCATATGCCAAGTAACATCTAACCAAATCTCTTGTTTCTTACTATAATTTTGTGTTGGCCCCAGTCAGAGCTTATCTTATTTTTGTAAGAAAAAAAAAGGCTATTTGAAATCCGGGGCTATTCAGAAAACATTCGGGGCTACAGCCCCCAATGCCCAGGCTTAACTACGCCTATGATATCAGATCTTTAACTCAGACTCCTCATTCAGAGACCTCTGGTGACAATTCCATCATGAGCAGGTCCATGTTCCCCTTCATGAAGACCAATCTCTCATCAGAGGTCAGATTCGCTCTCTCGGGCTTCATGATGTCCGCCCCCTGGGAGAACAGTCTCTCCACAGCTGCAGAGCTGGGTATTGCAGGGTTGTACTTAACAAACTCATCTACCCAGGCGGCACGGGAAAGGGCGGGAAACATGGCCTGCTCCAGCATCCTGCTCCTCTGCTTCTCTGAGCACCAACTCTCAAGCTCTTTTCCCATTTTGTTGGAGAGGCGGGTAGAGTTGGTGCCCTCTGTAGCTGTGGGTCCTGGGCTCCTCAAAGGAGCTCAGGAGCGACCGTCAAAGGACGGTCGCCCCGACTGATACCACCTTTAACCTGCCCACCCTGCTGGCGTCGGAAAACGTCCACCCCTCACGGCAGCACGCTGTCATCCGCCTCACCTGTGCCTTCCTGAGGAAGACAGGTCAACCACCACGCCTGTGATAGCATCATAGGACATCACCAGGGCTCATAGGCCCGTACCAAGAGTTATAATGAAGGTCGAGCGACGAACGACGAACGACCGAGGAAGGGTACCATAAAAGGGATATTTTCGTAACGAAGAGCAGCGACGAAGGTCGGCACGAAGACACGGGGGTACCAGTGTCTTCGACCGTAACTTTCGACCGTCGTTGCTGCTCTTTGTTCCGAAAAATATCCCTTATGTGGTACCCTTCCTCGATCGTTCGTCGTTCGTCGCTCGACCTTCATCATGACTCTTGGTACAACCCTTAGTGTTCCCCAAGGGATCTTCGCAGCCGTAAACAACACCAAGACAAGAAAAATACCGCTCTACCTGTCAGTTTCCGGCTGTGTTTACAAAGCTTGCTACTCAACATGGCCGCGCTCCCGAATACCCGGGAGTCACACACATATGTGTGACGTCATGAGAATACTATCTATTGGAAGTTTGCGGACATGTTTGCGTTTGCGGAAGTGCTTCCGCAAACGCAAATCCGCAAACATTTACACTTCCGCAAATCCGCAAACGAATTCGGACTTCCGCAATTTGCGGAAGTTGCGGTTTGCGGAAATGTTTGCGGAAGTGCCCACCTCTGACACACACACAAAATAAGTCAAATATTAAAGAAAGTAATTAGCGACAGAAATTACTTGCAGATTAATTCAAAACAGACCAAAACTCACCAGAGAAAAATAAGCTTCGTCCACCGAAGTGAATTCGGTGTCAAACTGGAAAATTACCAACAAAATATATTATTTACGTTGTCAAAAATTGTCAGACTTAGCCTATGCACATTCCTCAAGTTCATCATGAAAAATTAGAGTACTCTATTAGGGAGTAGGTGAAAGAATTTTAGGATACCATAAAATTTCTATGAACATCCTTTACTCAGAAAATTGAGATATTTGATGGGTAGCTTATATAGACTGAGGGACACGAGCAGTTCCAACGAAGTCAGACTTGCAGTGCTTCATATTATATCTTATCTAGGTTGCCATTATGAACACCAAATTGAGGAAACCTTGATGTAGGGTGATGGGTAATGGGTGAGTGAATGGGTGGGGGATGGGTATGGTGTGGGGTGATGGGTGAGTGAATGGGGGGGGGTGATGGGTTGGGGGTGATGGGTGATGGGTAGGGAATAGGTGGGGGTAATGGTAATGGTAAATATAAGCGAAAGTGTGTCTGTCTGTCTGTCTGTCTGTCTGTCTGTTGTGGTGTGTGTGTGTGTGTGTGTCTGGTATAGGTTCCGCCCCCGTGGCGCAATCACCTCATATGGCACTTTTTTGGAACCGGGTTGACCAGGGGAAGGTTTTAAGCCCAACGATGAGATGATCCGATCCCTTTTTTTTTTTTTTTTTTTAGCAGCCTATTAGCGATAATTGTGAAAAAAAAGTGGGTTGCAAGAATTGAGGAAACCTTGATGTAGGGTGATGGGTAATGGTGAGTGAATGGGTGGGGTGATGGGTAATGGGTGTGGGGTGATGGGTGAGTGAATGGGTGGGGGGTGATGGGTTGGGGGTGATGGGTGATGGGTGAGGGAATAGGTGGGGGATGATGGGTAATGGTAAATATAAGCGAAAGTGTGTCTGTCTGTCTGTCTGTCTGTGTGTGTGTGTGTGTGTGTGTGTGTCTGGTATAGGTTCCGCCCCCCGTGGCGCAATCACCTCATATGGCACATTTTTGGAACCGGGTTGACCAGGGGAAGGTTTTAAGCCCAATTATGAGATGATCCGATCACTTAAAAAAAAAAAATTAGCAGCCTATTAGCGATAATTGTGAAAAAAAAGTGGGTTGCGAGAATTGAGGAAACCTTGATGTAGGGTGAGGGGTAATGGGTGAGTGAATGGGTGGGGTGATGGGTAATGGGTGTGGGGTGATGGGTGAGTGAATGGGTGGGGGGTGAGGGGTTGGGGGTGATGGGTGATGGGTGAGGGAATAGGTGGGGGGTGATGGGTAATGGGTGAGTGAATGGGTGTGTGGTAATGGGTAATGGGTGAGTGAATGGGTGGGGGGTGATGGGTAATGGGTGAGTGAATGGGTGGGGGGTGATGGGTAATGGGTGAGTGAATGGGTGGGGGGAATACATACATTTCTACATCCATGATTTCAGGAAAGTTAGAAGGGGCTATCTGGAGAGTCTGTGTTTGGTGGGCCGAAGGCCACCAAACACAGGTGGTGGGCGAAGGCCCACCACCAATAGCCCTCCGCAGGAGCTAGCAAAAAGTCCGCCCGGAGGGCGGCTTTGCGGCTAGTATATATATATATATATATATTAGTATTTGGTTCATACTTACCACTCAGCGGCCCCACAGATTCTCTTCTTCACTTCTCCAGAAGGTCTTTTGGTGTCCCATTATCTGTCGTACTCCTCATCTCCTCTGTTCTCTCTTCCTGTTTTCTCCGTATCTCTCTTGTTCTGCTCATAAAAAGGATGCTATCAGCATATGCCAAGTAACATCTAACCAAATCTCTTGTTTCTTACTATAATTTTGTGTTGGCCCCAGTCAGAGCTTATCTTATTTTTGTAAGAAAAAAAAAGGCTATTTGAAATCCGGGGCTACAGCCCCCAATGCCCAGGCTTAACTACGCCTATGATATCAGATCTTTAACTCAGACTCCTCATTCAGAGACCTCTGGTGACAATTCCATCATGAGCAGGTCCATGTTCCCCTTCATGAAGACCAATCTCTCATCAGAGGTCAGATTCGCTCTCTCGGGCTTCATGATGTCCGCCCCCTGGGAGAACAGTCTCTCCACAGCTGCAGAGCTGGGTATTGCAGGGTTGTACTTAACAAACTCATCTACCCAGGCGGCACGGGAAAGGGCGGGAAACATGGCCTGCTCCAGCATCTTGCTCCTCTGCTTCTCTGAGCACCAACTCTCAAGCTCTTTTCCCATTTTGTTGGAGAGGCGGGTAGAGTTGGTGCCCTCTGTAGCTGTGGGTCCTGGGCTCCTCAAAGGAGCTCAGGAGCGACCGTCCCGACCGATACCACCTTTAACCTGCCCACCCTGCTGGCGTCGGAAAACGTCCACCCCTCACGGCAGCACGCTGTCATCCGCCTCACCTGTGCCTTCCTGAGGAAGACAGGTCAACCACCACGCCTGTGATAGCATCATAGGACATCACCAGGGCTCATAGGCCCGTACCAAGAGTTATAATGAAGGTCGAGCGACGAACGACGAACGACCGAGGAAGGGTACCATAAAAGGGATATTTTCGTAACGAAGAGCAGCGACGAAGGTCGGCACGAAGACACGGGGGTACCAGTGTCTTCGACCGTGACTTTCGACCGTCGTTGCTGCTCTTTGTTCCGAAAAATATCCCTTATGTGGTACCCTTCCTCGATCGTTCGTCGTTCGTCGCTCGACCTTCATCATGACTCTTGGTACAACCCTTAGTGTTCCCCAAGGGATCTTCGCAGCCCTAAACAACACCAAGACAAGACAAATACCGCTCTACCTGTCAGTTTCCGGCTGTGTTTACAAAGCTTGCTACTGAACATGGCCGCGCTCCCGAATACCCGGGAGTCACACACATATGTGTGACGTCATGAGAATACTATCTATTGGAAGTTTGCGGACATGTTTGCGTTTGCGGAATTGCTTCCGCAAACGCAAATCCGCAAACATTTACACTTCCGCAAATCCGCAAACGAATTCGGACTTCCGCAATTTGCGGAAGTTGCGGTTTGCGGAAATGTTTGCGGAAGTGCCCACCTCTGACACACACACAAAATAAGTAAAATATTAAAGAAAGTGATTAGCGACAGAAACTACTTGCAGATTAATTCAAAACAGACCAAAACTCACCAGAGAAAAATAAGCTTCGTCCACCAAAGTGAATTTGGTGTCAAACTGGAAAATTACCAACAAAATATATTATTTACGTTGTCAAAAATTGTCAGACTTAGCCTATGCACATTCCTCAAGTTCATCATGAAAAATTAGAGTACTCTATTAGGGAGTAGGTGAAAGAATTTTAGGATACCATAAAATTTCTATGAACATCCATTACTCAGAAAATTGAGATATTTGATGGGTAGCTTATATAGACTGAGGGACACGAGCAGTTCCAACGAAGTCAGACTTGCAGTGCTTCATAATTATATCTTATCTAGGGTTGCCATATATGAACAGCCAAAATTCCGGACGCCTCCACGGACACCCATGACCTCGCGCAACACACACTTTGGCCCTTTGACGGTCATGCCATGCTATGTGCCCCTTTATGGCCCCTTTAAAGCCTCGCCCGTGGTGGCGCAGGCAGGATTTTCATAGTGACGCCTGTGATTAGAGGCTCATGCCGCCCCCCTGTGTCCTCCGATGAACTCGCAATCAAAGGTAGAGTAATGGGCAGGGTATGTGGGTGTTCTTAGGCCACTCGACGGTGCAGAAAGATTTTGGTTTTCTTCGGGGATCGAATTCGGGTCACCGAGAACGCCACTTGGAGACGCTAACCACTGTGCTACCGCCTCCCCGGTAGTAGCACCGCCAGGACATGGTGACTAGGGTGGCCAAGTTTGGACAAATATGTAGTGTGGGGTGGTCATGGCATAACCATTAAAAAGAAATGGATGAATTTTCATTAGACCTCTCTACACTGATCTGGGGTGGCCAATGAGATTAATGTTCAGAGGTGGCTGTAGGTAGCCTCCTAGATCCACCACTGCTCACTCATTCCTCTTACTCTCTCTCCCACTCACTCCCTTTCTCTCTCTACTACCTTACCCTGCAGAAATATGAAGTAAAGCAACAAAATAAAGCGTTGTTTGGCCATAAATCATCCTTTTCCTCCTCCCAGCTACCTGCACACACGTCCTGGCCCCTCCCCGGCTCGCTCTCGACTGTCGCTCGTACCGGAATACTCAAGGAACTCAACACTGCTTCGAAACACTAAACTTTTCCTTTATTTCCTTCCCACGCCCTGACATGTTGACTTTTGACCAATAATTATTGACCTGTAACGTTATCCAAATCTTAAATGTTAGTAAATGGGAGTTAGAAATCGTGTTGGTATAGTTTTGTAGTATTCTTTTAAAGCTTATATTGATAGTGTTCGTTAGTGCTTCGAACTCGTTAACAACGTCGCAAATGATTATTGGTAGAATATTATCTTTTTTTTTTTGGCTACGTAGTGTGTGGGTTGTTAAAGGACTTGATTGCTTTGTAAGCAGTGGCGTAGCTAGGTAGCTATCAATGGGGTGGCACTAGGCAAACGAAGGCATTCTGATGCCACGTAGAAGGATATAAGGGCATATTCTAAGATCAGATCGGTGGTGGGTAGTAGAGCATCATACAGAATACAGCAGGCATGGCCAGTGGGGGGGGGGGGCCGGATTCTCATGGGAGGCACTGGATTTTCATGGAGGGGGTACGTGCCCCCCATGCCCCCCTGTAGCTATTCCACTGCCTTCCCGCCTTTCTCTCGTCAATAAAGTTTAAAAATATTGTATTTTTATGAAAAATTGGTAATCGATCCTGAAATTCCGGACATTTCGAGAATGGACCCATTTACTCTACTTGAGGTAAGGATTGATTTGAAATCTTCAAGCCTCATATAGTTGGGCAGTGATGTTGATTTTTCTATCTGAACAGTATTTTTCATGATACAGCCAATTTAAGTACAGGAAAATGTATACGCTCTAAAACGACTGGCGCCATGTTGTGACGTCAACAGCGCAGACAACAGAGCAAAACAGCTGTGAAGCGGCCACTACTATATGTACTACCTACTAATACACCAACTTGCATTACCCCTACTACCGCAAGATGACCAGTAATCCTCCTTCAAGTGATGTAGTAGGTATTCACTGTGTTTGTGAATATGTAAGTTGTAGTTTATAAGGAAAAAGTGGATAGACAGAGATAAGTGGCCCGTGACACCAGACAAGTGATGACTTCTGGGATCGGCATTCCTTATAGGGAGCTTAAATGAACCTGCAATGACATGTACAGCTAGACAGATAGACGAACTCATAGAGGAACAGGTAGAAATGTATGGCTTTCTTTCCCCACATAAGCAAAACATACACCCTTCGTCACTCTACTCACCACTACAACCTTTACTAACCATACATTTCTACCTGTTCCTCTATGAGTTCGTCTATCTGTCATTGCAGGTTCATTTAAGCTCCCTATAAGGAATGCCGATCCCAGAAGTCATCACTTGTCTGGTGTCACGGGCCACTTATCTCTGTCTATCCACTTTTTCCTTATAAACTACAACTTACATATTCACAAACACAGTGAATACCTACTACATCACTTGAAGGAGGATTACTGGTCATCGTGCAGTAGTAGGGGTAATGCAAGTTAGTAAGGTTAGTTAGGTTAGTAAAATAAAACTATAATTTTACAAGGGTAGGTTAGGTTAGTAATTATTTTTTTATGGGGGTCTCGCTATGAGGTTATTAGTGAGATAAGGTTAGGTTAGGTTATAGTGAGGTTAGATTAGTAATATTAAACATATTATATTTTTGAGGGGTTCAGGGGGGTCGTTAAGGAGGGGAGGGGGGTGAAGGGGGCATCTCCCCCCCACTTTATAATTACAGTTTAGAGGTATCTGAAGGGATCTGTGAAGGTCTGGAGGAAAAAACACTCTAATAAGGGCGGGAAAGGACTCTAGAATTTTACCTAGCTCACTGCGTGTTGTATACTTAACATGAAAAACCCAGCCTGTCTCATCCCTACCTCAAAAGCCTTGCATACTGCATACTACTCCCGCAACTTATCACAGCTCAGCTAAAGCCCCACAGCTACATATCATTTGCAAGTTACTTATCCATGCACAAGTACATACATTAATAATACATCAAAATGGTCTTCACAGCAATAGTATGAATTTTCCTTCATCGAAAAATCACGCCTTGCAGACATCCACCACTGTTTCCTCGTTTTCTTGTCTTTAGGCATAGTTATGAACACATTCTCTGGAGTTTTAATTGTGGTGTTTTTGCACATTAGCACAAAACAAGCATAATATGTTCTTTTTGTCTGGGACATGTTGAATGCATAGATAGGTACTGCGGTCTGCTGAGCCAAAACAAGCCGATCAGCTGATCAAGCGAGATCTGAGTCTGCGCTTACTACGTCACAACCAATCACAGCGCGTTCCGCCGTGTTGTGATATTTTGGCCCAAAAAAAGCCATATATTTCATTTATGGTGCATTTCTCAGGAAAAAGAATATGAGTACAGTGATATGTAGCCTATATTGCGGTCTGCTGAGCCAAAACAAGCCGATCAGCTGATCAAGCGAGATCTGAGTCTGCGCTTACTACCTCACAACCAATCACAGCGCGTTCCGCCGTGTTGTGATATTTTGGCCCAAAAAAAGCCATATATTTCATTTATGGTGCATTTCTCAGGAAAAAGAATATGAGTACAGTGATATGTAGCCTATATTGCACCCAAAGCTTCATAATACTCCGTGTTTTAGGTGTGAGTAAACGGGTCCATTTTCAAAATTCCCCCCGGACGCTGATTTTGACACCTAGATTTCGGACATGTCCGGGAAAATCCGGACGTATGGCAACCCTAATCTTATTAAGTGTATTAAAGGTTAAAAACACACACATACACACACACAAGGTACTCCATAGTGTAGTGGTAGCACGCTCGGTTCACAACCGAGAAGTAACGGGTTCGATCCCCGGACGGAGCGGAGACAGATGGGGTGTTTCCTTAAAAACCGAGCCCCTGTCCACCCAGAAGTGAATGGGTACCGGGTGTTAACCGGGGGCTTGTGACCCGCCTCCCGGGGTGGTGCCTTCCGCCAGCACTAATCACTAAGGATGAATGATAAAATGTAGCTATGGAGACGGGGCCATACGAGTGTAGCTCAGGCCCTGTACAAATACAACTAGACGAGTACAACTAGACGAATACACGTACGAGGCCCACTCTGCGGAGGATGGAACAAAGGCGGTCACACATGATTCGCTTGCTCCTATCAGTGTCTCCTGTAGGTGAAGGGACACTGCTGAGATATTGACATGGGGATGACAGTGGCCTGATAAATGAATTGCATACATTTTTTCTCTCTCTAAAATAATATATGATCTTTACATCAAAATTTCCCCGACATGTCATCGTTCACACATCGCACATGGCGCCGCCGTCCACAACAGATAATTCTAAAAGAATAATCTTGGATAGAAACATTGCACTTCTTAAATTAACTTAAAAACAGCATTGAAGACTACTTTTGAAGTAAAAAAAATATAGAATACTCAAACGATGTCACCGTTTAAGAAACCATAAAAATGTGACAAATAAATGCACAAAAAAGTAAACGAAAAATTTCAAAATACATGAAGAGCACTGCATAAAAAAGCCGTCCGCAAGTTGCAGTGTCAAGCTCTATACACGAGTAGCAGTGTTAGTAGAGGACTGTTGTAACATTATTTGGCGGGAAATCCACCCTAAGAGACCCATGCGCTGCAAATACTCTTCCCTGATCTTAGTGTTCACCGCGACCCCGTTATTTGCGTGGCAATGAGTGCATTTATATCACGCCCTCAGGCAGGTATAAGGCAGAGAAACAGCTCCAGAGCGCTCATACGTACCCAATGGACGGCGTCTCCAAGTATAGTCATTTTCTGCATAGCGAAATGGGTCACTGATAATTTGCTTTCATATACATGTCACATAAGCTGTTACGAGCAAGTTTAGCTTTTGTAGTTCGCATGCCACACAACTTAGCTTGGCTCAATGGCTCATGCACAGTGTTGTTAACGAATAAAAGCTATGCAACATTAGGTCATCATTTATATTAGAGATAATGATAGGCGACATAGCGGCAACATTATGATCACTGCAAAATATTGTCGTCAATTTGGAAATATCGAGGCAACAAGACCACTTGACGCGCGCCAGGGTGAGATACAGCTCCAGGGGCAATGGTGGAAATGTTTGCCTCCTGAATGATTCTCGGAACTGCAGCTGCCACCGGTGTTTTATTGCTCCGAGACACGAATAGGCAAAACATCATATCTGAGAAAAAATATCTTGCAGTAAACAATCTCAGATGAATGAATATAAATTTCAAAGGTTAACAGTCATGTCTCACTGAATATGAAATACTGTGGAGTATCTATTGATCCGAAAATATAGAAAATGCTAACACATATTAGGACGTTTCCTGTAAAATCTAAGCTTGCAAACGTGTTGAGATTATTAGACACATGATATTTATAAACCAGCTTGATGAACCTGTTTTGGGCTTTATTGATGCCCACAACAATGCTAACCTGACAGTATTGCTGCATTTTCCATCCTGCCTGAGTACACGTCACGTAAACAAGCTTTTCAGTCCCACACGAGGCTGGGAATTATCCGTTTTTTGCAGTTAAAGAAAAAGTACGAGTTTTTCCTCCGTGTCTGCAGGGCTGAAGTGTACAGGTGGTGGGTAATCACTGGTCGTGGCTGGTTGTCTAACATCATTCCAGGTAAACTCAGGATAATCATTCTCAGCGATCTGGGGTGTGCTAGGAATACATGATTCTTTTTTTTTTCATATGTGTGTTGATACTGGCAATTACACTGTCGAGCCGACATTTTGATGCTGACTGCAGTGCGTGATGTGACATGGCATATACATTTTCAAGAAAAATAATAATCATATGACATGGCTTTGAATATTTACTTTGTATTGCTATTATTGCAAGATCATCAAATAATCAGTTACATACAATCTTTCCGGCTTATTTGCTTCCTCCAGATGCCGATCCCAACCATTAATGAACAGCGTTGTTCGGCGAGTGATGCACAATATGATTCTGAACAGTGCAATGTTTGCGCATTGATCCTGAACACCCTCTTTATGAACGATCAATATCATGTAAGCCAGATGACACTACTCCAAGCGGTCATTTTGCAGGACATAAGACTGACGCGGTTACGCTCATCCAACCCTCTGTTGGGCCAAAGGCAACAGAGGAACGACGAGACTGAGTAAAGAAATGAAGCTAAAATTGGTGAAGCCCGCAAGTTCTACAACAATATCCTTGCAACACTGCCTCGCTCAAAAGATAACAAATGAAGTAGACCTATTCATTCTTCCCAATGACTTCATGTTTCTTTTTAGCACCACAATTTTCTTCTCAACGCAGATATACACTGCAGTTCTCTGTCACCAGGCGTGCACTTGTGTTACCTCCCTTTATAATCGCCTTGCGATCATCTCTCTCCCCCAGGTATTTAACAACACCTATATGTTCCTGTCTTCTTATAAGGACTTAATTTGGAACATAATACTAAATGAGCAACATACATAATGAAAACACTGTCCTTGGTCGTATAAAATAAATAATGTACACTTATCATTATTTGCCGTAGTAGACGGCGAGACGTGCCGCGAATCAGAGGTGACTGTAGGTCGACAACCCCACCGTCCATTAATTCAAGGGGGATGTGTAGGCCTTCAGAACCACCCCTTAAATCCCCTCCTTCTCCCTGGAAAATTTAACCTCCTTCCTCAAACAAATCCACATCCTACATCTGATCTAACCACCCTGCTGTAACATTCCGTTCTTTCCCCTTTTTTCACCGTTTCGCTATTTTTCTTTAACCCCTCCCCTTTTTATGCTTTGCCATAGTGCCATTATGACCTCTGATGTCTGGCACATTCACCTTTTTGGCATTAAATCAATCAACCACCCCTTAAGGGACGTCACCAAACCTTAAGGGACGTCACCAAACCTTAAGGGACGACACCAAACCTTAAGGGACGCCAGCAAACCTTAAGGGACGCCACCAAACCTTAAGGGACGTCACCAAATCTTAAGGGACGCCACCAAACCTTAAGGGATGTCACCAAACCTTAAGGAACGCCACCAAACCTTAAGGAACGACACCAAATCTTAAGGGACGTCACCAAGCCTTAAGGGACGTCACCAAGCCTTAAGGGACGTCACCAAACCTTAAGGGACGTCACCAAACCTTAAGGGACGTCACCAAACCTTAAGGGAATCGTATTAATTTTTACACCAAAATCATTAGTTTTGATCCGAATGCAAGGAAATTTTTACTGAACAATACGTGTAATAAAACATCTATGATGTCGAACATTGAATTTTTTTTTTAAACAATAATTTTTTATAAATATTTTTGGCCGAAATAGCCGAAATATGCCCTTCACAGTAAAATCATTACTGCAAAATAATTTTGAACTGTATTGACATGAGCTCCAAAACAGTAATGCTGAGGTAGTTATTGAACAGCTTAAATCAGACAGTTTTCCTTTAAAGATTTTAGTGTCTAATATATATAGCAGTGAAATAGCTGTAAATTGTACATAACGAAAATTCCTATAAAATAATATAAGTCAATTACTAGAAATACATTTTTAAGAGGAATTGATCTATCCATGAGGTAGAACATTAAATAATAAAGCAAATAAGACCAGAATGACAAAAATCATATAAGACATAACAGAACAATAATATTTTAAACATAAAACACTCTCTTTTGAGAAAAACGCCTCCGAATATGGGTTTGTGTACCGAAGATGACCTAGGGCGCACCTGGGCCACTAGTGCGCTCTGGCCCTGGCCACTGTGACTGTCATGTTGCCAATTGTCTAATTTGTAAACTGCCATTCAAGACTTAGAAATATTCGTAAAAATATAACCATAAGGCCTACGAAAAAAGTGAGCGTACCATCGGACAGCGCGTAACGTCACTATTACGCACGTGTTGTCCACGTGGGGTGGCGCGACATTTAAATGTGTTTAAATAGTTCGAGATTTGGAATATGAAATTCAAAATTCCTGAAAGTGTTGCCATTATGATGTAGGTACCGGGTAGTGGCGATAACTCAATCAGCGATTTTCATTCATTTTGCATCAAAAAGTGGTATCCATGTCCCTTAAGGGACGACACCAAACCTTAAGGAACGCCACCAAACCTTAAAGAACGCCATCAAACCTTAAGGGACGTCACCAAACCTTAAGGGACGTCACCAAACCTTAAGGGACGTCACCAAACCTTAAGGACGCACCAAACCTTAAAGAACGCCACCAAACCTTAAGGGACGTCACCAAACCTTAAGGGACGTCACCAAACATTAAGGGACGTCACCAAACATTAAGGGACGTCAACAAACATTAAGGAACGCCACCAAACTTTAAGGGACGTCACCAAACATTAAGGGACGTCACCAAACATTAAAGGACGTCACCAAACCTTAAGGGACGTCACCAAACCTTAAGGAACGCCACAAAACCTTAAGGGACGTCACCAAACCTTAAGGGACGTCACCAAACCTTAAGGGACGTCACCAAACCTTAAGGGACGTCACTAAACCTTAAGGGACGTCACTAAACCTTAAGTGACGTCACCAAACTTTAAGGGACGTCACCAAACCTTAAAGGACGTCACCAAGCCTTAAGGGACGTCAGCAAACCTTAAGGGACGTCAGCAAACTTAAGGGACGTCACCAAACCTTAAGGGACGTCACCAAACCTTAAAGTAATCGTCCAACACCTTTAAGTGATGTACGTCACAAACCCCTTAATGCTCACCAAAATTAATTGAGTCACCTATTATCCTAAAAGGACGTCACAAACTTTTGGACTCACAAAGCTTAGTGACGTCAAACAAGACGTCCCAGCTTGCCAAAACCAGGGTCGTCAGCAACTTTAAGGTGACGTCAGAAACCTTAGGGCGTCACAAACCTGTAAGAATCTGTGCCTGTACCTTTGTCCTGTGTGTGTGCCGCCTTCATGTAGGTATGATGTAGTGCAGATAATGGGTGTTCAAGCCCAAGTTGTGTGTGTGCCGTGTTTGTGCCTTGTTGTGCCTGCCTTCATGTAGTGTGATGTAGGGTGCAGGATAGATTGTGGTGGTGTTCAATATCAAGGAGCTGTGTGTGTGTCCTGTGTGTGGCCTGTGTAGTGTTGCCGCTTCCATGTAGTGTGGTGATGTAGGTGCAAGTGATAGATTGTAGGTGTTCATAGTCCAAGACTGTGTGTGTGTGTGCCTGTGTGTGTGTGCCTGCCTTCCATGTAGTGGTGGTGATGTAGGGTGACAGTATAGATTGTGGTGGTGTTCAATAGTCCAGAGCTGTGTGTGGTGTGTGTGCCTGTGTGTGTGCCTGTGTGTGTGCCTGCCTTCCATGTAGTGGTGGTGATGTAGGGTGCAGGGATAGATTGTGGTGGTGTTCAATAGTCCAGGAGCTGTGTGTGTGTGCCTGTGCGTGTGTGCCTGTGTGTGTGCCTGTGTGTGTGTGTGCCTGCCTTCCATGTAGTGGTGGTGATGTAGGGTGCAGGGATAGATTGTGGTGGTGTTCAATAGTCCAGGAGTTGTGTGTGTGTGTGCCTGTGTGTGTGTGTCTGCCTTCCATGTAGTGGTGGTGATGTAGGGTGCAGGGATAGATTGTGGTGGTGTTCAATAGTCCAGGAGCTGTGTGTGTGTGTGCCTGTGGTTTAGGGGTTATAGTGAGGTTAGTTTAGTAACTTTTAGGGGTTATAGTGAGGTTAGGTTAGTAACTTTTAGTGGGCTATAGTGAGGTTAGGTTAGTAACTTATAGTGAGGTTAGGTTAGTAACTTTTAGGGGTTATAGTGAGGTTAGGTTAGGAACTTATAGTGAGGTTAGGTTAGTAACTTTTAGGGAGTTACAGTGAGGTTAGGTTAGGTTAGTATTTTTTAGGGGTTATAGTGAGGTTAGGTTAGTAACTTATGACATATCTTATGTTTAACAAATAGATATATATGTTAAACATAACGTACAATAATCATATACGTATAACAATAGTTTGCTCCGCGCGACTGCCCTCTATATTATGTGGATCATACGGCTGCCGCATATGGGGACGGCGCCCGCATAGGGTGGTGACCAGTGTGTGTGTGTGAGTGTGTGTGGAGTGTGTGTGTGTGTGTGTGTGTGTGTGGTGTGTGTGAGGTGTGTGTGTGTGTGTGTGTGGTGTGTGTGTGTGTGTGGTGAGTGTATCACTACAAATCCTTGCCAATTTCAACTTCCCGTTCCAGTCCGCCGCACTAATCTTTTCAACACATTTAACGTTGTCGTATCAGTCGAAAACGCGTGCAAACTTTTCTCGAAAGGCACAGCTGTCTTGCTGCACCCATAAAGGATGCGTGCATTTGGCATATCGCAAAAAAAATCTATCAGAAACACCCAAAAATCTTCAAGTACTAAATTTATCTCCTGTGTCTACGTCCTGAATCTGCGGGCGGGGAGAGCGCTGCCTTTTGCTACGTCACAGACCCGTGGCGCATCGTCTGCTTGTCGTGAGGGGTGTTTTGAGAACTCGGGGAATTTGCAGATTTTGATTGCGGATTATTTAAAAACGGCTGACTGGATGCAAAAAGTGACGACGTATTGTTGATATACTCGTTAATGGCTATGATTTGATTGCATTAAATCAGGAATGATGAAATGGTCTGGACGATTACTTTAAGGGACGTCACCAAACCTTACGGGACGTCACCAAACATTAACGGACGTCACCAAACCTTAAGGGACGTCACCAAACCTTAAAGAACGTCACCAAACCTTAAGAGACGTCACCCAACGTCACCTTAAGGAACATCACCCAACCTTAAGGGACGTCACCCAACCTTAAGGGACGTCACCCAACCTTAAGGGACGCCACTAAACCTTAAAGGACGTCACCAAACCTTAAGGGATGTCACCCAATCTTAAGGGACGTCACCCAACCTTAAGGGACGTCACCCAACCTTAAGGGACGTCACCAAACCTTGAGGGACGTCACCAAATCTTAAGGAACGCCACCAAACTTAAGGGACGTCACCAAATCTTAAATGACGTCACCAAACCTTAAGGGACGGCACCAAACCTTAATGGACGTCACCAAACCTTAAGGGACGTCACCAAACCTTAAAGGACGTCACCAAACCATAAGGGACATCACCAAACCTTAAGGGACGTCACCAAACCTTAAGGGACGTCACCAAACAATAAGGGACGTCATCAAACCTTAAGGAACGTCACCAAACCTTAAGGGATGCCACCAAATATTAAGAGACGCCACCAAACCTTAAGGGACGTCACTAATCCTTAAGGGACGTCACTAAACCTTAAGGGACGCCACCAAACCTTAAGGGACGTCACTAATCCTTAAGGGACGTCACGAAACCTTAAGGGACGTCACCAAACTTTAAGGCACGTCACCAAACCTTAAGGGACGTCATCAAACCTTAAAGGACGTCATCAAACCTTAAGGGACGTAACCAAACCTTAAGGGACGTCACCAAATCTTAAGGGACGTCATCAAACCTTAAAGGACGTCACCAAACCTTAAGGGACGTAACCAAACCTTAAGGGACGTCACCAAATCTTAAGGGACGTCACCAAACCTTAAGGGACGTCACCAAACCCTAAGGGACGTCATCAAACCTTAAGGAACGTCACCAAACCTTAAGGAATGCCACCAAATAATAAGGGACGCCACCAAACCTTAAGGGACGTCACTAAACCTTAAGGGACGCCACCAAACCTTAAGGGACGTCACTAATCCTTAAGGGACGTCACTAAACCTTTAGGGACGTCACCAAACCTTAAGGGACGTCACCAAACCTTAAGGCACGTCACCAAACCTTAAGGGACGTCACCAAACCTTAAGGGACGTCACCAAACCTTAAGGGACGTCACCAAACCTTAAAGAACGTCACCAAACTTTAAGGGATGTCACCAAACCTTAAGGGACGTCATCAGACCTTAAAAGACGTCACTAAACATTAAGGGACGTCACCAAACTTTAAGGGACGTCACCAAACCTTAAGGGACGTCACCAAACCTTAAGGGACGTCATCAAACCTTAAGGAAGTCGTCAAACATTAATGGAAGTTATTAAACCTTAAGGGACGTCATCAAACCTTAAGGTACGTCACCAAACTTTAAGGGATGTCACCAAACCTTAAGGGACGGCACCAAACCTTAAGGGACGTCACCAAACCTTAAGGGACGTCACCAAACTTTAAGGGACGTCACCAAACCTTAAGCGACGTCACCAAACTTTAAGGGACGTCACCAAACCTTAAGGGACGTCACCAAACTTTAAGGGACGTCACCACATTTCAAGGGACGTCACCAAACCTGCCCAAGATGGTGGTGGTGATCCAAGTGGATGGAGACTCACGCCTTGAAAGGTCCGTCAACATGCATTCTCTCGTTCTTCTTCCTCTCCTGCATTGTCTTGATAACATTATCGTTGTTGTTTTTAATACTATTATCATCATTAATATTATTGTCATTATTTTTCTTTCATTATGGTTATCATTATTATTATAATTGTTTTATCAAAATTGTATGTTACGACTACTGTCATTGTTATTGTTATTATTTTTATTTCCATTGTTCTAATTTCAATTATCATTATTGTTATTATTATTATTATTATTATTATTATTATTATTATTATATAATATACTATTATTATTACTATTATTACTATTGTTATTATCATTCCTAATATGATAAATTACTATGAATAACATAATTATTATAATCAGAAGTAGCTTTCTTTGTAA
This sequence comes from Chionoecetes opilio, assembly GCA_016584305.1. NCBI lineage: Eukaryota > Metazoa > Arthropoda > Malacostraca > Decapoda > Majidae > Chionoecetes > Chionoecetes opilio. The sequence goes on along the minus strand of JACEEZ010004430.1, from coordinate 220,549 downwards.
TCTTGATATATATATAAACCTTTCCCCTTCATCTGTGCTACGGATAACACTCGTAAGCAACAATAACTAACACGTCTACACCACAAAAGTAGGTCATAAGGTTTCATATTTTTATAGTAATCTGTGAGGTTGTATTTCTCCACAATAAAACACAATATGCAAGTCTACCATCGACTAACGGAATCGTAACTAACTGACTAATTAATCCAAAATCATCCTGCAACAAAAATATAATGGATAATAGACACACTGGGGCTCAGCATAGTCACACACAGTAATGCTGCACGCCAGGAGGCAGGGACGGCTCGGCAGCTAGGGAGGCAAGAAGCATGCCTCGTAAATGTGTTGATTAAGTATCGTTATCTTGGATTGCTTGTGAATTAGAACCTTTATATAGTTTCGGAATGATGATGATTGTGATGAGACATTTCTGAATGAGGAATGATGATTGGGATGAGAACAACACATCACATAATGAGAATATTTTTGTTCAATATTTTCACTGTCCCTTTACGGCAAGTGAAACAAGGGAGTAACCTTCTGCAAGGAATGTCGTACGTACATGCGTGCGTCCTTGCTCGCATTTTCTCTTGTCCTTCAAACCCTGACCTGGAAGTACAGACGAGTTGCTTTGTATGTTTTACTAGTGTATGCTTCTTTTTCCGGCAATTAAAGTAGACATTGTATGGACAGAACAAATGCACCGCAATCCGCCCCAAACATGGAAGAGATGCGGGAATTCCCCCAGAGATGAGCGGCGACGTCGAGGAGGGGGAAGAGGGTCCGGGCGAGGTCGGTTTGGAGGTCTCCGAGGGATCATTCTTCAGCCCGTCAGCCTCACCGTTCTCCACTTCTTGAATTGCGAGGAAATTGCTCAGCTGAAAAGATACATAGGCTTGAGTATAAGCGTTAAGCTTTGTATGATGGTTGGAAGAAAGTTGTTTTACATTCGTTAAAATCATGTACGTGATATCAATTACAGTTTGGTCAAGTAGGAGTAGGTCAAGGTAACAAAAACATGGATGGGTCTGCCCCAATACAACGTAGTTTTCATGTGACAGTATTACATGCTTCAACGGGTTCTTTGGATTAATGAGACGCGGCTGATTGTGTACCTCAATAACATGTCCCGGTAACGACCAATGTTTCTCTGGTCCACAATGCAATCTTGGATCTAAACGCAATTAAAAAGAACTAAGATTCATCACAGCCTGTAGAATAACTAACAACCACTCTCCGCCTTACCTTCCCTGTACGTAAAGTCTTCCCTTAACAAAACTCACTTTCTTGACAAAAGTTTTACCGTGATGACCGAACTATCACTCTTATCTAACTTTGGGCATTTCTACAGGCAGTTTATTTTCTTTTATTTGTCCTCGAGATACTGCTGTTCCCTTCGGCAGCGAGCCCTCACCTGCAGCATCAGGTTGACGGTGCCCTTGGAGTGTTGCCTGAGGAAGGTTGGGTCATGGTTCTTCAGACCAGCTTGCTGCATCAGTTTTCTTATTTCCTCGGTGCTTCGTTTAACCGAGGTCTTGAGGCGCTAGCCGAGGCCGGTAGTGAAGATAAACACCAGGATGTCCAGCCCGATGTAGATGATGGTGGCGGCGGCGACGGACGAGTGGGACTGTTGCCTCTCTTCACTGATCTGCGGGATGTGAGGGAATAAGGGTTGTAAAGGTTGATGGTGACGGCAATGTGAATTATGAGGCACATATGATGCAAATGTGTGGTTAACACTAGTTATTGTGTGGTGGTTAAAAGTAGTGATGGTAGTGATGGCGTTGACGGTTACTGCAAGAAAACCTGATGTCAAGGGTTAGAGAGAGAAAACAGAGCACGTCCGTGTGATGCAAAACCTACAACAGCTATATGAAATCAACACATCCAACAATTATATTTAATCCAGACATATACAACGAAAAAGAAAGTATACTCAGCTGGATTCTGGAACAATGATCTTAGTAATGAAGCTTTCGTGTGATGGCAGATAATTGCAAATTGTTGAGAAGGGCGCCAAAACAACTCACCCTGGACCTAAACAAGTGTAGCAATATGTCCCCGAAGAAGCTCAAGTTCCACGCCAGCAGGATACCCGTGACAGCGATGCCCACCAGCGATGTACAGAATGCAAACTAGGATGCATCAAACCCCCCCTTTTTTCAAAAATACATTGTTTCTGCCTTTACCTAGTCTAAATTTGTTCCAAATTACACCCAACACTATCTTGCAAAATTTGAGGGCAATCTATACTATCTATGTGGTCCACCAAGCACATGAAGTTTTCAATATAATCAGTACAATCCGGTCGTTTTCAAGCGTATATAATATATAGCGTGTAAGCCGTGTATGGTGTATAAACTGTATATATAGCGTTATATAGCATACAATATGTGCATAAACACACCAAAACATTTTTTTAAATAATTTATTCACACTCAAGAGGATATGGCACATATTGCTGCAGACATTAGGCAAAAAAAAGTTCCATGTTTCTGGTTTACAGTTCACACTCAAAACGGCGCGGTGACAGTGACACGGAAATTGTTTTTACTCGAACGATCCAAAATATATTAAGCTATCAATTAAATTTGTGTCCAGTTAAGGCTTACAGTGGTTCTAACGAACGCTTTCGCAGATTGCTTTTCATATTGCGGTCCTGCTCAACGACTTGAAGTGCATTTTGGTAATGTTCTTCACTCTTCGCCGACGCTGTGAAGTCTGCGCTGAGTTTAACGCCACGTTCTGCACAGTCGTTGATCACATTGATTGCCAGAATGTGTGCTGCCGATGTCTGGAACGCAGGGTGATCTGGCCATTTTTCAACTGGTTCAGTCAGGAAGGAGTCGTCCAGCTGCAGCAGGTGAAATGTGTACCAGGAATCTGGACCCAACTAACTGCGCAAGAGTTGTGGTCGCAGATATATCGTCGGGAAATTTAGGTTTGCCGAAACCCATTCCGAAACGGTTCTGAGGTGCGAGCAGCTTTTCATCTGGTTTGATAGCCAGCATACTGCTGGCAAGAGCACGTCGTTCATCGGCGGGCACTTTCGTGCTGAAGAGAGCTAGAGGAACCATCTCGGCTGTAAGGTACCATAGGTGTCGCCGGAATGCTCGCACTGCGCTGTTGGACACAATTTGGTTCACTGCCTCGTACTTCAACAGGCACTGGATCAGCTTCAGATCATTCCAAGGGGCATCAGTCGCGGAACTACAAGTCATCCACCAGTTAGAGTAGATAAGGGTAGCAAAGTGCACAAATTCCCTGAGCTTTGGGACCTGGTGTCTCGTGGTGATTGTACCTGGCGGCAAGTTTCCTATTTGATGGTCAAGTAAGCATATCTTGATTGAGTACAACAGCTTGGCCATCCACCAGGCCTTGTGAAGTGCTCCTGGTCGCTTGAACGATACTTCCGGCTCTTCCTCGATTTCTTCGCTTAGGAATACTATGCGCAGTTCGATGAACTCCAGGTAGTCGTCTCTCCGTACTGTAAGTTGCGATTGTGCAATCTCGAGCACACTGGACCTCAGGTCGTTGATCAAACTGCGTACGTCATCAGTGAATGGAGTTATGTCCAGTCGCAAAAGCTTCTGATCACAATCATGTGGTACCAGGTCAAACTTCTTGCGCAAGCGAGTGAAGAGTGTGACATCTGGTGTTTTTGAGACTTCAATTTTTAAGTCTGTAAACACATGTGACAAAATCACCTCTCCGAAGTGGTGTCTACAACCTGACCAGAGTAGTGCTCGACCAAGATGTTGCTGTATTGATACACATGCCGCAGAGACATGTCCAGTGTTTGATGCTGTTGTGTCAAACGCCATGTTTACAATAGAGTCTGCACAGCTCCATGATTCTAACAAGGTAGCTGTCAGGTCAGTAATGATATCACCAGACTTTCGATCTGTGCCAGGTTGGTACGATGGAACTCCCAAAAGTTTTATATCTTGAGAAGTGCCTACAGCGATAGTGAGACGCTCTTCAAGCACATGCTGATTAGTCAAGGATTGTAGTAGTTTGGAGTCCCAATGTAGTGTGGCAAACTGTGGGGGAACCCACTGTTCCCTACAAGATGTTGCGATCTGTTGTCCAATTTTGCGCCGTGACCTATCAGCGGTTGAGTAGGAAGTTGACATTTTGCCAGGATCACCTCCTGCTTCCTCTATCAGTGCTGTGGTGAATGCTGCCTGTTGTGTCGGCGTAATTTTCATCCTAGTGGCGAGAGAAACAAGCTTTGGTCGTTTTAAAATATCATGGGGAATGAAAGCAGACGTTCCAGTATGAATCTTGCGGTGATGACTATGAGTGACTGATGAAGTTGTAGTTGCACTGTCACTGTCATTCATGCTGGAATCATCACTGCTTTCTTCAGCAAGTATACTGGATCTGATGCATGCAGATGATGCCATCTTTTGTTTCTCCCTGTCTATACGATCCAGTTCTAGTTGTGAACGTGTCTGTTTGCGTCGAACTTTATCAGCCAACACCTTGTCATGAGCGCCAAATGTTGCTGAACGGTCACCCTTCATTGACTGCAGAAAGAGGACGTCTTCTGGATTTTTGATTAACTTGTCAGCATTAGCAGGCCATATTGCAAATGTTTGAGCTAACATGGTGTTCATTTGCTGCATTTTCTCAATGGTAGGTGGCGTTGTACGTCGTTTGATAGGTATGGTCCTGATCTTGGCATTGTCATCCATAAGTTTGATTATCTTTTCACATGATTTGATATTTGAAATCATGGGCACATTTGCTTTCTCATAAAATGTAGCAATCTGAGGGAAGACTAGTTTAGCCGAGTCCCATTTGGTTCGATTTTCTTTGGATCCCTCTTCTATGTACCACAGCATGCAGCGTAGAACTTGGAGAGGCATGTTGGAAGTCGTGCACCAGTTATTACGGAATCCTCCTCAGTGATGCCACTACCCGGACCAAAGATAGTCGTCGTTTGCCGTGTCAGTGCAGGACTCGGTGACTGTGTATCTGGCCGTGTCAGTGCAGGACTCGGTGACTGTGTATCTGGCCGTGTCAGTGCAGGACTCGGTGACTGTGTATCTGGCCGTGTCAGTGCAGGACTCGGTGACTGTGTATCTGGCCGTGTCACCACATATGTACTGGGCATGTCTATGCCTTCCAGGGAGGGCTGTTGAATGTCATCCATCTCAAATCTGAAAAGAATAATGATTGATTTTTGACTAGGTGAATATTATCATTTATCAGGCTTATACATTACATATAGTCCGGTGGCAGAGCAGCATATTTCCAGTGCACCTTGCAATGTTTGGCAACAATCGTTTTTGTGGCTTATTTTGATAGGTATTAGTGTCTAGATAAAATTTATCTAGATAATTATTACAATAAATGTTGTCCGATTCTAAATAGATTTGTTTTCTTATATTTTGCTTGCTATCATAATCAATATTGCTTGTAAACTGGCGAATGACTTCAGAATCATATTATATGCTTTACAAAGCACATATATATACAGACACTTTATAATTCAACTGCATTTACAACAGATTATATTAGTTTTAGTGTGATTTTGGCCTTTTTACAGGTATTTTGGCGGCCATATTGGATTTATGCCATCAATATGGCCGCCAAATCATCCAATAACATCATAATCCACATCCTTGGTCTCTAAAACATATATTTAGACACCAATTTCATCCTTTTACTGTACTTAGAACAGGAGTTACAGCCTAATTTATATGTTGATTATATATGGCGGTCATATTGGCGGCCATCGTGGATGCTGAAAAAGCCAAGCCGGTGACAAGTGGCCACGCAGCCTAAATTTCATTTAGACCCTAATATCTATCGAAAAAAGTAAAAAAATTATTGTTGCCAAACATTGCAAGGTCCCCCGGCCCAGCCACCGGACCGTAGTAGTATTATGTATTGTAGATGGACACAATAAGAACCAATATAACATTTATTTATTATATTGATGCTCACTTGCTTTGTTAAATTTTATAGCAAATATGTTTGATCGGCGACATTCGGCGTATTTACTGCGAAATACATATGTCTTTGAGTCTTGAGGTGGACCACCTTAATGATTTTCAAAAAAAAAAAAAAAAATATCATTGTAATATATTTACAAGACGCATATTTTAAGACTAGGTACAGGTCATTTGGTCAACATAAGGGGTTTTGATGCACCCTAATGCACACGATGCGGCTCAAGGACGTTCTAGGGTAGAGGTGTCCACTGTCCATGCCCTATAGAGGGGACAGCGAATTATGATGCAAACATATTCAATGTATGTGCATGTGTTAAAGTAAATTAGGATAATAAATTTACATATTAGGTTTTCATTTTTTAGAATTAAAGGAAAGAGAGAGAGAGAGAGAGAGAGAGAGAGAGAGAGAGAGAGAGAGAGAGAGAGAGAGAGAGAGAGAGAGAGAGAGAGAGAGAGGATGTGTATGTGTAGAGGGACTTACCGGTGGTGGTGATGACGGTCAGGGAGAAGTAGAGCGCCTCGATGAAGGACCGACCATTGGTAGGCAGATCACCCCCGCGTCACGGTCTCCTGGTGCAGGTGTGGACACGCCGTCTGATTCAAGCTGGAAAAGCGTAGATTTAAAAAAGAGATATGGAAAAACTGGTTCACAAATAGGGTGGTAAAGATTGGAATGGACTCAGTAGACAGGTAGTTAGTGCGGAGTCATTAGGTAGCTTTAAAGAGAGGCTAGATAAATTCATGGATGGGGATGAAAGGTGGCTGTAGGAAGTGTTAAGTAACGGGAACTACCTCGTGTAGGTCTCACGGCCTCTTGTAGCTTCCTTATTTTCTTATGTTCTTATGTCTCCACTTGAGCATTGTCGCCGCCTGGTATGGGACCCTGCCACCGCCACACACACACACCGTTAGACACAACTCAGTAGTCAAAGTATGAAGGTTCACAAAAAGAGGGAAAAAACATGCACTTCTTCATCTTACGAAGTGAGGGAGAGGAAAGTCTAACTATCTGTTATTAAATGTATGTACTGCGATGAGACGAGTTACCTCAAGGTTTCCAATGAATATCCATGGCTTCTTACATTCGAGCTGATGTGCACGAATTAAACAAAATGTCACATTATAAATGGCACAGAAGAGCGACCCAACAACATTCCAGCGCACGTGGGGAACCTGTCTTGCCATGGAGCCCCATTCCGGAGCACCCGTGTTTTGCACCTGGTGGTGGGGACCGGGCTCCATACACTCCCTGCCTTATCTGCAGCTGCCCCGCACGGAGGAGATTTTTAAGTTCGCTTCCAGTAATTCAAGACCTGAACAGTGAGGATTAAGCACGAACATTTTGGATAAAAGTAATTGGGTATGTACATTTTGCTGAAAAAAATCCTCCTCCTCCTGCGTCTCAATCGCAGATGACACAGTTTGGGGTCTGTTTTTGTTGGTGTTGTTGACTCACCGTAAACATTCACCACATTAACCACAGTCGTAAAAACATGTACTCGCCACTGAAACGGACCAATTTCTGAGTAGTACCGATCCGTCTGACATCTGAGTAGTACTAAGAAGGTGACGTTATTCCTAACATTTACTGCATTAGCGACTGTTTCGTTACATGAGCAATCCCTCTCACTATATATATCTTGGAAAGAATATGAATTTATTAAAATTCACTTTATTAAGTGAGTGACTTAATATAATTCAAGTGGCAAAAATCAAACTACAAAGTCCACGTGGCATTAAATGAAAATGGAGATTATATCTATATCGAGGAATCATTTTGTTCAATATATTGTAGACATATAACTACGTATATCCCCCATTGCGTAAACCTTGTGAGGACGGGAAACACAAACCGCATAGCCATTTAGGATTAAAGCCAACATTTGGAGGTAATAGTAAGCAGCTAATGGAAAGAATGGCAGTCATTTTCTCATGAAGTGTAACCCATTTCCCCGTCACCTCCGAGTGCTAACACGCCACAAGACAATAACGCTGACGCCCAATGACTCACTGGCCATTACTACCATTCATATTTCTCAAACTACTTCATATCAATCTCTCTCTCTCTCTCTCTCTCTCTCTCTCTCTCTCTCTCTCCTCTCTCTCTCCTCTCTCTCTCTCTCTCTCTCTCTCTCCTCTCTCTCTCTCTCTCTCTCTCTCTCTCTCTCTCTCTCTCTCTCTCTCTCTCTCTCTCTCTCTCTCTCTCTCTCTCTCTCTCTCTCTCTCTCTCACAGTATACTCAGTATGCCAGACAGTCAGTCAGTCATTTATGAACAGACGACTTGTTTTGTTCAACATGAGTCAACATTAAGTCTTCCACACACAGACGAGCTAGCTCGTCTGACCTCATATTTTGACTGCATTAAATCAAGAATGAAGAAATGGTCTGAACGATTATTTTAAGTCTTCCACACACAGACAATGTGAATGCCTCTTTCATGCACGTCAAGACTAGCCAAGAATAAAGGTGTCAGCCAGAGAGAGGAGTGAAAATCCCCACACACGCACACTAATCCCATGTATGTACCTACGTGATGATGGGGATGTCCAAAGCCTATTTAGTGCACGACTGTTGGTTTGTAGTCGTTGAGCACTTGAAGACAGAGACATCCTTTCTGATCCTCATCCTCTTCCCGCCATTGCGCAAGCCAAGCCGCCACGTCTCAAAGAACAATGCACCATGGCTAGGAATTATCGTGTCTGTTTTACCTAATGTTACTTTTCTTTGGTTCTGTTAAAGTTTTCATGTGTTTAGCTTCTACTAGAAGGCGCGAAGAGATGACAACCTCGGAGTTGCCATTTTGAGTTTTTAGCGTCGCAGTGGGGGCTTGGTATCCCGCCGCGTGTCACGACTCCAGCATGTGTGCAACCTCACGGAAGCCTCCGAGAAATTTGGCACTGCCACTGCAGCTCTCCAAACCTGCGGAAGACAATAAAAGCTTGGTTGTTGAGACACTCAATATTACTCACAACTGCTACATTATGCAAGCTTACAAAGTGTATGATGAAGAACGCTCAATGTTGATTAAGCGCAGCACTCTTACAAGATGAGAGAGAACCAGGGGATGAACCTTCACCCTCGTATGCATAGTTCCTCAAATCGTCTCCCGTCGGCGCGACGGCTTCTGTCTTGAGATCTTTCCTCAAACTGTCTGTCCTGGTCGCCACTCCTCTCCTCTCTCCGTTTTCAACAACCAGCCCCGCCTGGGTCCCTCCTTGACGTTGTTCTTCCATACTAATCGTCTCTGATGCGGCATCCACCTGCAGCACGTTCACGTCTGCAGCACAGAAGGCAAACATTGCACCACACCAACCACCAGCCTTTCAACATTTTAAAGTAATCGTCCAGACCCATTTTTTTTTCAAAAATATGTTGAATGTTCATTCAAAACACCTAATCCACAAAAAATAATTCATTTCCACGCCTTATTTTCGTAAAAACACGACTTTTGTGAAAAGCGCGGGAAAAAGGTTTTATCCCTCCAACAGGCCCGCTAATATTATTGATGACGTCACAGAAGGCGTTCACCAAGAGAGAGAGAGAGAGAGAGAGAGAGAGAGGGGGATGCTGGAGTCCTTCAAGAATTTGCTATTATTCACTCTACTTCATCCCCAACACCCACCCACATCCCACAACACCCATCCCTGTTCCCACCCACATCCCACAAACCCATCCCTGTTCCCACCCACATCCCAACTTCCAACACTCATCCCCTTCCCCAACCCACATCCCCCAACACCCAGCCCCGTTCCCACCCACATATCCAGTTCCAACACCCATCCCCTTCCCCAACATCCACCCCCCTTCCCACCCACATATCCAGTTCCAACACCCATCCCCTTCCCCAACCACCAACACCCACCCCTTCCCCAACCACCAACACCCACTCCCTTCCCCAACCACCAACACCTACCCACTTCCCCAACCACCAACACCCATCCCCTTCCCCAACCACCAACACCCATCCCCTTCCCCAACCACCAACACCCACCTCCTTCCCCAACCACCAACACCCATCCCCTTCCCCACCACCAACATCCACCCACTTCCCCAACCACCAACACCCATCCCCTTCCCCAACCACCAACACCCACCCCCTTCCTCAACCACCAACAACCACCCACTTACCCCACCACCAACACCCACCCACTTCCCCAACCACCAACACCCATCCCCTTCCCCAACCACCAACACCCACCCCCTTCCCCAACCACCAACATCCACCCACTTCCCCAACCACCAACACCCACCCCATTCCCCCACCACCAACACCCATCCCCTTCCCCAACCACTAACTCCCATCCCCTTCCCCCACCACCAACACCCACCCCCTTCCCCAACCACCAACACCCATCCCCTTCCCCAACCACTAACTCCCTTTCCCCCACCCCCTTCCCCACCATCAACACCCACCCACTTCCCCCTCCACCAACATCTACCCACTTCCCCCACCACTAACACCCACCCCCTTCCCCACCACCAACACCCAGCCCCGTTTCCCTACCTTCACCCCAACGCACCAACATCCGTCCGACGCACAAACATGTTTTACACATTTCTCGCCTATTGGTCTGATACGTGTGCAAACTTCTCTTGAAATGCACAGCTTTCTTGCTGAACCCATCAAAGATGCATGTGTATACCATATCGCAAAAAAAATCTATCAGAAACACCCAAAAATCTTCAAGTACTATATTTATCTCTTGTGTTTACGTGCTTCTGGATTAGCGCGGGGAGAGGAGACCACCTTCAGTGATGTCACCGAGCCGTGTCGCATCGTCTGCCAGTTGCCAGCAGCGTTTTCGAAGCTCGGGGAATTTACAGATTTTGCTTGCGGATTATTCAAAAACGGCTGACTGGATGCAAAAACTGACAACATATTGTTGATACACTCGATAATGGCTATACTCTAACTACCTCAAATCAGGAATGATGAAATGGTCTGGACGATTACTTTAAATATTATGCGTAATTAGAGCCTTTTTTTCTCTAGAATGTAACATTAATCTTATGAAACGCTACCAAATGCGTTGAATATTCAAGAGTTTTGCACATACTGCAATGCCACAAGTATAACAGTGTAGATCGGAAAGTCAGATTACACTACACGTATAATCAACAATACCCTGCAACTTACCTGCAATGTTGGGGTTCCTGGCCCAGGCAGGCTGTCCGTTGGCTTTGGGCGGCTTCAGCAATTGCAGTTCTAGTAGGTTGGGTGTGTGGTTGCAGGGCGGCGACGCTTGACCCTTGCAGTCCACGGTGGTGTCCTTGGCGTCTGCCATGCCCCTGCGCAGGGCGGCGCGGCGGTGGTTCTGATGAAGCAGGAACGCACACACCAACACTGCTCCCAAGGGATTGCATGGTGAACATTACTGTTGTATTGGCGAACCTTTATATTCAACAAACATGAGAATAATATATCGGTTGATAATTACTGGATCTACAGAAGTGACAGCAAATAATGCAGAGACTGTGGAAGGTCTCGCTCTCAAGCTGTAGTGTACTCACGAACTAGGAAGATGCACCACACCACGATGGTGACCAGTACTCCCATGGGCAGCTTGAGGGAGGTCTGGCCCACGTCAGGCAGGTGGCAGTGCTGTCCGCTGAACCCCGCCGGGCAGGAGCACACGTAGCCTGTGTGTTGGTCATTGATGAATATTTGCTCGTGGCGTGCCTCTATAAAACACTGTCTATACTGCATTAATTATTTGTATGTCCTTTAGACACTAAGGAAATTGAATTTGCATTCACACAACATTACATTATTAGGAGCCAACTTTTCGTGCCATTTCAATAGTGGCGCCTCATGATAAGGGCCTAAGCCGTCACCTGGCTGGATGTTGAAGCATGAGCTGCCGCTGAGGCACGGCTGCCAGGCACACTCGTCCTCGTCCTCACAAGTCATGCGACTCCGGCTCAGCACGCGACCCTCGCCACACCTGCGGGAGTTGGTTCTGGGTCAATGGAAAATTTCCTAATGCTAATTGCAAAGAAACATGCTCTTGCCTTCGAGATATATGAGCATGTGACGTGATAACAAGAGTATTGGGCACTGACCCACAGTGGTGGGACCTCCAAGTGTCAACGCAAGAGTGCGGAGGTCTGCAGGACACGTTGGTACAGGCCGACGGAGCAACGCAGCCTCGCTCCACACCCTTGAAGACGCTGGCCTGGCCCCAGGGAGTGTTGTTAACTGCCGGCGGCAGCGGCGCGCTGCGACCCGAGATACGCAGATCATCGATGCAGCCTGGAGGACACCATTGAAAAGTTGTGATGAAACAGGGGAGCAGAAGGATTATATCATATTACAGAAGGATATACATTATAACAGATACTATCCAATATCCATTTACGTTATTAATTCAATGGAAAAGAAGTACATGTGTGTCGTGAGAAATCATGCCAAATAGATTCAAAAGCTCTTTGCATACCTTCTCGAAAGTCATTGTGTACTTCAAACATGGTGGTGCCCACATACTCTGGGGAACCCCCAATCAAGACGCCTTCCTGACCGTCCATCTCCAGCAGCTGCCGTCCCTCCAGCACCAGCGAGGCGTTGTACAGGTCGCCGTCCCCGTCGTCCACTGAGAGGAAGGCGGCTGATCCGTACCTTGTGTTCAGAGCAAGATAACATGATGGGAGGATTGACAACTAAATCCGTGCAAGAACAGAAGGATGACAAACTTGAAGAGTAGAAGAGGTTCAGTAGGAAGAAGGGGCACACATATCCTTGTTACCTGATTATGTGTGTGTGTGTGTGTGTATTCATCTAGTTGTTGTATTTTACAGGGCCAGAGCAATGCTCGTGTGGCCCCGTCTCCATATCAACATTTTTATCATTCATCCTTGTTGGCCGAAGCCAGCACCCTGGAGAGCAGGTCACAAACCCCGGCTAACACCCGGTACCCATTCACTGCTGGGTGGACAGGGGCTAGGGTCTTAAGGAAACAACCCATCTGTTTCCGCTCCGCCCGGGGATCGAACCCGGGACTTCTCGGTTGTGAACCGAGCGTGCTAACCACTACACTACGGAGTACCTGTGTGTGTGTGTGTGTGTGTTTGTGTGTGTGTGTGTGTGTGTATGTGTGTGTGTGTGTGTGTGTGTGTGTGTGTGTGTGTGTGTGTGTATGTGTATGTGTATGTGTATGTGTGTGTGTGTGTGTGTGTGTGTGTGTGTGTGTGTGTGTGTGTGTGTGTGTGTGTGTGTGTGTGTGTGTGTGTGATGAAACCTCATACGAATTTCCTCCATATTTCTATTGAGTCAATTCCGAAAGAAAACTATTATGAAATGTTACTCTGCATTTATGAACAGGAAACTATTCCTTAGAATTTGAATATGATGCTCAGTAACAAGAACTGTACTTGAAAGGAAATTATATTAGTATATCATTATGTACAGAAGGCAATACCTCTTCTTCCACAACTGAAAGACACCAGCGAAGACACCTCACCTGGTGGCGGTGAGGGAGTGCCAGCGGCCGTCGGTGAGGGCGGCACGGGAGAGGCAGAGTGAAGCTGGTGGTCTGGGGTGAAGATGCAGCACCGCACACAGGCGGCCGCCCACCAGCTGTACAGACCAGCTGTCCCGCCCGTGCTGTGAGGACAGGACCACCAGCTCGCCTCTCCTTCTCAGGGTGCGAAATCTGTCAGAAAAAGTGTCTTACAGCGCTTACAGTGTCTGGTAGCGTGCGGCAGCTATGGTAAACAACCTCACGAGGGTGGTTGTTCCTACCTGAGGGTGATGGAGGTGGTGTAGGCCAGCGGCGAGAAGGATAGGGCCAGCTTGACGTAGCTATTGTGGAGGAAGGTGATGGGCGTGGTGGGTGAGGCACAGCCCTGGCCGCCCCACCCCGGCAGGCACTCACACCGCAGCGAACCAGGTGATCCCTGACACCTGCAATAAACTTAATAGTCATATATGTATTTCACTAGTACATTTTCTAGTACTTTTATAAGGTAAAGATACGCTATGCTGCGCGTGGCCTCGGTGCTCATTTTCGTCACATTAGCCCTGAAGCCTGTGTTGGGTGACAACCCGCTACCCCGGGATACTGGGCTAGTGTGGCATCTGGGTTAACACAGTTACCTTCTTCAGGTTTCCCCAGGTACCCATTTATCGACCAACCCCGCAAATAAAGATGAACAGCTGGGTGGGCTAGCCGCCGACTGTCCTGACCCGGATTTGAACCTGGACCCGCGGATTCGTATAGCTAGACGCGATAGCCACTACACCACGGAAGCGTTTCTGTTACAGAGCTAGAGCTCTATTAATAAAATGAAGAAAAAAAAGATTGTTTGAAAATACTCGTTCCATTCGTTATAATGCAAAATAAAGAATATTTATAGAACTTGAGAAGTAAACTAATTTACTTTTATATTTACTACTTAATTAGGAAAGCAGAGAATAGATGAATATGTCTGATTTGTTTTGCCACAACACATGTTTCGGAAAAGGCCAATTGTGAGAAGAAAAAAAATCATAATGGAAAATATGACTCAATTAACATTCTACAGAGAAATTGTTAAAATCATGTGCACTTAAGAAAATATAGGTTTGTTAAAGATATCAATCTAAAGTTTGTCGCACATTCCCGGTCGTTTCGTTTTCAAGTGTTTGACATTCATCACAATATTTTATCCATGCCTTCATCAGCTTCAAGGTAAAGGTGCGGCGGAAGTGTTTGTCGCCTCAGGGAGAGGAGCGTGGCGTAGCCCGATTTAGGGGCGGGTACTTTGCTCCTTCATGTACCCTTCCTTCGCCTCCAACAGCAGAGACTTGACGAAAAGCACGGCGTCAAGAACCTGGCTGCGCTGCCGCATCACGCACAGACTGTCGGCGTGAGGCTTATGGAGGGGCGGCATCGTCAGCTGCACGCTGCGGAGCTTTTCGCGCAGATTTTTGTGGGTGGCGCCGTTTGAGCCGATGATATGTTGCCTCTGGTCAGGATCCACCGTTAAGTACGTCACCGTGGGCTCCTTCCTCTCCATCAGAGTCTTGATGCACGACACTGCAGCCTCTACTTGGCGGGGAGGCCCTCTGACAGTGACTCTTTGTTGTAGGGGGTCCCTTGGTACCGGCAAGGAAACCCACACGCTGGGATAGTTCTTCTCGATCCTTAAGGGCTATCCAGACGAGCGGGCGTGCCCGGTGGGCAGCGCGGTCGGCGGACAAATTCTGCCGGGCATGCCCGTGAATGTTGTCCACACGGCAGAGTCAATGAATGGGCGGAGGTGCCCGACGATGCCAGTACGTTGTAGAGTGCGGTACGATACACCTGTACTACTGCGAAGAAAGTATTGTGTAGCATAATTGTTGCTATGTGTAAAAAGTGCCTGATGTGAACCGTGTTACAACGATGTGATAAGTGGGAGGCAAGCCTTCTATGGATCCCCTATGTGCACTTGCGTCTGGCAGCGTCGTAGCTCCTCTAGCCACCGGCCAGTGCCTGGTGATTTCGCTCAACGGGAGATCGGGCATTTCGATGGTTTGCCCTTCAAATGTGCCCGATGACGGGCATGCCCGCCGATCAGGCCCGCTCGTCTGGATAGACCTTTAGTTTGGTGGCACTCATGGGCCCGAGGATGTGCCGTCGCATGCTCGGCGCCACCTTCAGACAGTAAACAACGCTCTCCTCTTTACATGGCTGTTTCATGGCAGCTTTAGAGCCACGGTCGGGAATGTTCCGGGAGTTACCCAGGTTTTTGGGCGCCTTGTTCCCCTTAATTATTTTTTCTTTTCTTTTTTGCACCCAATCTCTAGGCTCAGGCAGTAGAGAAACCTGCGACGTCGTATTTACCTTCCCTTCCTCCTGCAGATTCTTGTCGTCAAGGCGTATGACCGCATTTTCCACTTCGTTCCTGACCAGCGGGCAGCTTCTCTCCTCGGTCTTCACACCCGAACTACCATGTGTAGGTCTCACGGCCTCTTGTAGCTTCCTTATTTTCTTATGTTCTTCATATGTTCGTTCACCTTTTCCTGGGCTATGTCGTGGATGCTTTCAATGTCGCTCGAAGTTCCAGTCTCGCAGGCCGCGGCAGTAACGTTTTCCTGCGTTGTAAACTCTGTCCTCTTTTGCTCCTTATTGTTGAGCGCGTTGACAGGGACATGAAGGTCGGGTGCAGGAACTTCATAGGATGTTTTCAGATTCGCCTCACTCGTGAAGAGTTTCTTCCTGGTGTGCTCGCGGACCATCTGCTGGTTAGTCCATCGCACAATGCCAGTCAGGAAAGACTTGTACCTGCATGGAAACATTCAGGGGAGTAAAACATGATATGTCCAATGAAAAATGAATGTTTTCATGAGCGATGGTTTGTTGCTGTAAACATTGAATCATCTTTCCCGGTCTTAGTATTTTTTTACGCAGTGTTTGTTGCCTCTCTTCAACTTGATCCTAACGAAGGTGTCTGCGTGGATGGTGTTGATAGACTCCTGGTTCAGGGTCACCCGGCAGTCCGGGAACACCTTTACCGCATCAAATATGTTCTTCACCGTGCAGGGTCGATGTCAATGGTCATACGCCGGGGGGCGAGTCGCCTCGCACATCTTACAACGTCATTCCGGGGGTCACCACGCGCGAGTCCCCATGCAGGCTCCCTTCCCATACCAAGCAACTCTTGACATGAAACATCAACCTGCCACAGCCACGAACCTTGTAGGCGCCCCTTTGGCCTCTTCCACGCCGGATTGTCTCTTACAAATACAACATGGTGGGAACGATCGGTTTCAGGGTAGCGTGCCACATGCCCATATAGCCGAAGTTGGCGCTGACGGACTATGCAGGTAATATGCCTCGTTTCAGTCTCACGGTGCAATCGCTGATTTGAAACGTAATCATTCCAGCGATACCACATGATTCTGCAAAGACACTTATTACCAAAGGCATCGATTCGCTTCTTCAAGTATCTATTTAGTGTCCATGTCTCACAATCATACAGTAAGACAGGGATCACAAGCGACTTAAAGATCTAGATCTTTGTCCTCCTGCACAGGTACCGACAACGCCAAATACTCGTGCTGAGCGAGTCCATTACACCGTGGGCTACGCCAATCTGCAGTACGACTGCTTGACGTGACCCGCCATCATTATGGACTGCGCTACCAAGGTATGTAAAGCTTTCCAAGATCTCAATATCCTCGCCGCACGCATGAGCAGAATGTACTGCTTCCTCTAGTAAGCCTCCAAACACCAGGACTTTGGTTTTGAGCCAGGAGACCTCAAGTCCCAAAGGCTTTGCCTCCTCGTGCAGCGCCTCGAGAGCCATCACCAGGACTTTTAGCGACTCTGCAAAGACTAATGCATCATCGGGAAAAGCAAAATCAGTGATCTTGGTGTTGCCGAAGGATGCTCCACAAATACTTTGATCTACAACTTTGCCCAATACCCAGTCCATACAAGTGTTGAAAATTGATAGGGCAAGGACGCACCCTTGCCTCAATCCTGTATTCACAGGAAATAAGCTGGATACTCCTACCCCACATTTCACAGCACTCTCAGTCCCAGAGTACAGACCAGTTATCAAACCAATAGTCCTTGCAGGAATCCCGCGAAGTCGCAGAAGATCCCAGAGTGACTCACGATGCACTGAGTCAAACGCCTTCTTGAGATCAACATAGGCTGCAAGCATCCCCTGTCGAAACTCACGTCGGCGTTCCACCAGGACACGAAGCGCTATATATAGGATACGTTCTGTTGTTGACTTACCAGGCGTGAACCCAGACTGCTGAGGTCTCTGATGCCTTAGCAGATGGCTGCGGATCCGTGTTAGCATTATATGGGCAAGCACCTTGCCTGACACGCTGAGCAGCGTATTACCGCGGTAACTGATGTATTCCTGACGGTCCCCTTTCCCTTTCCAGATAGGGACGACCAGCCTCCTTTTCCAGTCAGGGGGAATGGTTCCTGATTGCAACACGGCAGTCAGGACAGCATGCAACCCACGGATCATGGCCTCACCCTCTGCTTTGAGGAGCTCCGCACTGATATTTCAAACACCAGCTGCCTTTCCACCACTCAACTTTGCTACAGCCTCTCTGACTTCGTCGTCAAGAGAGGGTGCGGTTTCGTCAATGGGAGAATCGGCATCCACTGCACGTAATCCAAGGGTGTGAAGCTGCCCAATTGGAGGGTCCACCGTGAACAACTGCCCAAAGTACTCAGCTGAACGAGCCATCTGCCCATCCATGTCCGACACGAGGCGCCCATCTGCTGCTCGGATACCACTCGCCTGAGATGGAGCTTCTTCAGGGCTCGGTAGGCGGATCGGAGGTCATTAGCGTTCAAATGGCCCTCGACATCCTCAGCGAGACTCCTGACATACCTTTCTCTCCTTGTCTCTCCCCAGGAGGGTTCTAGTCCTGCGTGACAGAGCCCTTTGCTGGTCCTGGTTCCAAGCAAGTCTGGCAGCGCGACTCTCCTCGATATTCTCCAG
>JACEEZ010004430.1:169647-187147 GCA_016584305.1 Chionoecetes opilio | reverse complement strand
AGAATATGAAGCTGAACTTAATTGCAGTGGAGACCAACAGCAAGGCAACAGAGGCGATAGAAAATACAATGAGCTGCAAGGACGGTGGCATACGTGATATTTGCCCGAGGCGGGAAGCTGGAAACTAATTTCGTTGTAACTGTGAGACTTGTGCGAGGATCTCATAACAAAGTCTCCTTGTCATGATCCAACACAAGGACAACCCAGGCACTGGGAGAGATGCTTTGAGACTCGCCTAGCAGCTATGTTAAATATATGGCTAGACAAATAGAGGTTTAGCTATGCGGTATGCTTTACAGTAAATAATTTTTAGTAACACATGTACAAGTTTACCAGCAATTAAAAGATATGTGTTGTAACTTATTGTCAGTTACCATCGCACCAAATTACCGGTTGGCGAAGAAATTGGAGCTTGCAATGAAATGAGCTGAAACCCGACGAGTGAGGCGATAATGCTGTCATGGGTGTGTGTAATGTAGCCAGGGGCGCCTCACGTGTGGTAAGAATGCGTCTCCTTCATGGCCAGGGTCTCAATAGTAAACCTTAAAGAACCCTCTTAAGAGATTCAGGAGGGGAGTGGCAGTGCGAGGCTAATACACGCAAGGCTATTGAATCCCCCACCGGCAGCCACTCCTCCGTCCTTATTAACGCAGCGCAGCGCTCGACTCAGGCTCCAGTCAGTCAGCCACACATGAAGTTGTATTGTGATACTTTGTCATATATAACGTCTACCATAAAGATGTGAAGTGAAAGTGTTTTTTGTTCATATCTAGGCGATGAATCTCAATAAAACCTCCCAAGGACTGTTATGTCATTTATATCCTTGACAAAAAAAGGACCATCGCTGACGTGACTAGGTTTTACTTATATAGGTCTTGACATCAATAATGAATAAAGTTAAAACTGACATCATGAACTGTACGCAAATTTCTACCGTTGCTTACATAAGGTACGTAATCCGGGATGATATTGGTCATTCCGCGGAAAGCAAATCATGAACTATACCTAAATCACACATGAATTATTAATCCAGCGTTTTCTTATGGACTGCTAAGGGGAACACTTCATGACTTTCATTGCATCTCTGGGTATATGGCGCACGCGCTGCCGTGTTGATGGCATCATCTGCATACTGCGTTTCCTACATTTTAATTGAACTTTGCTGTTATATTAGTTTAAAGAATGTACTTTTTTAAGTCATTGGGCCAGATATCGCAGGGAGGTTGCGTGCAGACGTTGTCTGGCATACATCAAACATGCTGTGCCACGCAGGAGTGCTGCTGTTTTCCTAGAAAGTGCCCACCCAAAAAAAAAAATAAGGGATATACATGACCGTTCTACTATGTCAATATTAGTTCTTCGGCGTGATTTTTCTAATGACATGTATCAGTATATCTTACGTAATCGGAAATGCTTCAGTACCCATGTAGTGTATGTAATTATCAATCCGCATCACTTCATGTCTGTGATGATTGTCGCGTCAACACTCACCTTGCCGTTGATTCTGAGGTTCCTGATGCAGCCACGGAAGTGTGGCGGGCGGCGCGGCGCCGAGCTACCGCCCACCTGGTTTGCGGGTACAGGGTGCGCCAGCCCGCCCACCTGAAGCACCCCGCCGGTGTTCAGGACGCGGGCGTTCCGCGATAACCTAGCGGCTCCTCGACACGCGTGGGCGTCAGGAAGGGTGGGCGTTGAGGTGTGATTTTGAGCAGCTGGGGAAGGTGTCGGCAGCTGGTCCCAGCTGCCACCCAGACACAGGTCCACGATCATCTCCACCAGCTGTGGGTAGAAGGAAGTGCGTGTGTGTGTGTGTGCGTGCGGCTCCACACATGGCATCAATAAGGACAGCCTCTGACTTTTTATATTTTTATATTCTTGCCTATAGCGCCTGTAGGTGACCTCCTACTGTGGTGACCTCCAGGGCTGGGATGTTAGGGCCTGGAGGTTCACTTGAGGGCTGTGATGGTTGGTATTTGCCCTTGGTGGCACAGGCAGGATTTTTATAGTGGCACTGACGTGAACCCGCCTCGCCTTACCTCGTCCTTCCAGATGAGGTCTATCCTGTGCCACGCGTTGTCGTGCAGAGAGGAGGAGGAGTTGAGGCTGAGGGTGACGGGGCCACCGCCCAGGTTCAGCAGTAACGCCGGCCGCCCGTGTCGTAGCTCCAGCAGCATCGCGTCGTGGCTGCCGTGACCCTGCTCGCCACTCTGGTCTGGCCCGGAATAGAGCAGCGCGGCGGTGTCTGTGGTGCTCAGAACTTCCAGGCTCACGTGCACCTCAGCGCAGGGAGGGATGGGCGGCACCCACGCCCACGCCCCCTGTGTGACGGCCCCGCCACCGGCGCCCTGTCCCTCCCCGCCGCCTTGAAAGTGTCTGGACAGCACTTTGCAGCGCGAGCCCAGCGTGCCGTAGGGACATATACACCTGGCAAGGGCAGAGAGGAGACAACTAACAAGGGAAGGAGTCGTCGATAAAATAATGGTTTGGAAACAAAGAAAAGCATAATGAATGAAGAGGCTAAAGATACTTCCAGGGAAGTAGTGATGTTGTTTTGTGGCGTTCGTTAAAGAAAGCCTGTTAATGCAACATACAACACTAACTAAACCGTGAACCAGGAAGGATTCACCAAGCCTCGGTTCCCAGTAATCGTTTGTATGTACACACAAAGCTGATTTATGCAGCTATAAAGCATGGTTAGGTGGAACAAACCATTTATAAACTTACGTTGTGCCTGTTGATGTTGGCACACACCTGCCGCCGTTCAGACAAGTGTAAGGCGTGCAGGTGGCGTCGGGTGGAGGTGAGGTGTCGTCACAACCACAGCCCGTCCGCACCTCGAGGTGAGGCCCCACCACAGCCGAGGTGTTGGCATCAACAATGCTGAATCCGCTGGTGAGGACGGCCCGCGCCCAACACCCTTGGTTGCATTGAGAATCCACTGCGGAGCGCTTGTCGGGGTTGATGGGATCGTAGGCCTTATCGACGAGGTACTCTTGACATGTTCCCACTCCAACCGCTCGCACCTTTACTCCCAAAATATTGCTCAGCTGAGGGTTCGTAATGTTTTCAGGTACTATATGGCTGAAAAGCCTGGATAAACATAAATGCTAGTGATTCAGATTTATTCTACTATATTATGGTAGATATACGTCCCTTCACGCATATATATATATATATATATATATATATATATATATATATATATATATATATATATATATATATATATATATATATATATATTCTACACATGTATGTATGAATGAATGTATAGTTTTTGCAGCTAAACGTTTCTCAGACAAACTCATTAAAGTGATGTTTCAAGATTAAGCTTCAAGAACGTCTTATAAATTCATGATGTCCTTCACATTCATGCTCCATGGTAAGGTTCCTTCTCGCTGACCACTACCAAGGGAAGCCTCAGTGTTTGTGCATTACATACTTCACATTTCATTCATAAAATTCACAGTTCAAACATTTCTAGACTCAAATGTACCATTCACCTCGTCCTTCCTGTGGAGCAGCACGTGGTCCGCGTTGATGAGCCCCGGCGTGACCAGCCACACCCTGGACGCGCCCCGCCCCATAGAGGGCTCCGGGTGTTCCCTGAGAGGCTGCACCCACACCGCCGCCACCGGCGTCCCCACCCACGCACTGGCAGTCGCTCGCAGGCGGTGCAGCAGGGAAGTTTCGCCCTGCATAATTTTTGCCTATACACTTTCTATGAACACACAAGGCGTATATTTGTTCGACATAAGGCGCTGATAAATAAAGAAACCACTATGTCAACAAATGTGAACTCTTCTTGATGCATCATCGGGACTATCAAATTTCATTTACTTTATTTTATGCACTCTTTTTCACGGAAGACATGTGACATGCAGTATATGTTGAGGACAATGTTCATAACTAGAATCCGTCTGTGCTACCCGACAAATGGCACCTTTGGAGTGGTTTGGTTACAAGGCTGGTTCCCTCCACCTGACTCTTCCCTCACTCTCCACAGCCGCCAAAATACTATTGCACAAGCTTTCTGGTTAGACAGACGCTGCCGTATGTCCTTCATGAATAGGTAGCGAAGCCCTGTGATACGAAGCACTGACCTTTTCTGCCCTGACGAGGTGGTCTGGATCCACCGCCAGGGTGAGGGGCGTCGCGTGCCTCACGTCGTCCGAGCTCAGGGTCTTCACTGTCACCGTCACGTCCGCCTTGACACCAAACTGGCCTTGACTGTCATCACTGACCTTGAAACTGAGTTCATACCTGCAACAGTAGTTATTGTTGCTTGACATTTTGATATGGCATTGACCTAATTCCACGGTAATTATTTACAAAAAATTGTATATGCCATGGTTATCGCAGTTTTAAAAGAACAAGGTTGCCCAGATGGCAACCCTACCGGCCGTCTGGCGTGGAGGGCGTCATGGACAGGTGGCCGCTGGAGGTATCAAGGAAGAAGCCCGCCTTGGGGTCTCTCCAGGCGTAGGTCTTGGCCCCGGCGTCCCAATCGTCTGGGTCCTGCACGTACACCCGCCCCAGGGGCACTGCCGGTCCCTGGCGCTGGCAAAGATATATAGGCGTGTGTGAATTTGGAGATTTACAAAGGCACGCGTTGAACCAAAAACTTATCTACTTTGAGATTATGCTTATTCTGCCTATTATTGTAGACTGAAGAAGTTCCTGTGAGATATGTGGCAGACCTGAACCGTATACCTGATCCGCCACGTACATAACGCACAGAAAGCGAGCGACCTGCATACATGGTGTATAGAGGAACTTAACTTGTAGGGTGTATGTATGGCCTAATCTGCATGGTGTGTTGGGGGCCTGTGTGTGTCTGCAGGGCCCTGCAGGCTGCAGGGCCTGTCTGCAGGGTGTGTTGGGTGTGGGAGCCTGACCTGAAGGGTGTGTTGGGGGCCTGACCTGCAGGGTGCATTGGGGGCCTGTGTTGGGGGCCTGACCTGCAGGGTGTGTTGAGGGCCTGACCTGCACGGTGTGTATGGTGCCTAACCTGCAGGGCCTGTGTTAAGGGCCTGACCTACAGGGCCTGTGTTGGGGTCTGACCTGCAGGGTGTGGACGGTGACGGCCTTGGCGGCGGGCGCCATGGGGTTGTCGTTGAGGTCGGCCACGTGGAGGGTGAGGGTGAGGGTGGCGGTGAGGGAGGGCCACCCGGCGTCACCCACCACCAGGGGCACCAGCAGGGCGGGACGCTCCTCCCGGTCTAGCGGCGCCCGCGTCCACACCGCGCCCACGCCACGCCCGTCGTCCCCACCTGCACCAAATATTAAGAAATGTCAACCATCAAGGCAAGACTTGCTTCCTGTAGAGGTGGAGAGCAGCCAATGTGTACACAGTGTTCCCGGAACTCACTCTTGTCCAGTGTGACTCTGACACTGTCGGTGACGTGGGGCGGGGCGCGGGGGTCCAGGGAGACGGTGAAGGGCGGGCCGTGACCTTGCCGCCAGTCGTCTGGGTCACCCAGCTTGACCTGCGCCACCAGCTGTGCCTCGCTGTTCTCTGTCACCTGTACCTCGCCAGGTTCCGCCAGGAACGGCGGGTTGTCGTTCACGTCCGTCACGTCAATCTGTGGAGCAAGTCAATAAAAAGCAAACAATGGAGGGCGCAGGAAATATATTCTGAATACGTTTGAGGATAACTTGACATTGACGTTTGTTCGTCATTTTGCAATGAAACTAGTTGGCAGCGGTGGTATGTGTAAAACACTCACATATAAAGTAGCGGTGGCGGTTCTTTGTGGCACACCCTGGTCTATCGCCCACACCAGAACACTGTGGGTGTCTGCCTCTTCCCGATCCAGGCCGCCCACCAGACGCACCGCCCCGCTGCCATCCACCTCAAACAGACGGCTGGGGTCGCTGGCGCCAGCCACTTGGTACCGGATTGCCTGCCCGCCCTGACGGCAAAGAGGACAGTGCGAAAACGGTACGGATGGGGCGCAAGATAAGATAGAGTCAAATGCATCTTGCTTATACGTAGACTCACCCCGTCAAGGTCCCGTGCGGTGAATGTGGTGAGGTGTGTGCCGACGGGCGTGTCTTCAGGAAGGGTGAGTCGGGCTGACCGACTAATGTAAGAAGGCGCGTTGTCGTTTTCATCCACAAGTCTCAGATTGACCCATGCGCCGTCCACATGGTATTTGTCATCCCACCCGTTGGTTCCCTGTAATAATGAAAAAAATTAAGTTACTTTGATACAGTGTCCCGAGGAGTCATTCAGTGTTACTGTGTGCATGTGCCTGCGCGCGAGCGTGGGCGTTTGTTTGTCTGTGCCTGTGTGTGTGGCGAGACCTACCATGTCCGTGACCTCCACTTTGAAGCGGAACCCTTTCCGGTGAGCGGGATTTTCAAAATCGAGGGAAGTGAGTGAACGAAGGTCTCCTCCCGGCCCGCCGCGGCGTCTTCCCTCCACGCCAAACATCTGCCACCCCTCGCCGCTGTTCGGTACCACCTGCGCCCAGTAGCCAACGAAAATGTAATATAAATAGAAAAGAAAATTGGTTTTAGTTATTTTGATTGATATCCATGAGGCGCAGCTACATACAGTCAGTTGTGTTGTATAAAGAAAGAATAATTCAAACAAAGGTTTTTATCATAACAAATAACAAACAGGAACATGGTTCGTAAATCATTTCTTAGTTTGCAAAGAGTCGGTGGGTTAGTGTTGGCACTGACCCTGTAGGCGAAGTCATTGGTGACGTCTTGATCCACGACGGTGAGGGTGGCCAGCACGTTGCCAGGAGGGAGACTCTCAAGCACGTCCAGCGTCCACTCGGGCCGCGAGAACCTAGGAGGCACGTCGTTCACGTCGTCCACGTCCACCACCACCGTGCCCGTGCCTGGGGGAAGGGCTGAGCGTAAGGTGACCTGAAGCAATACACGGAGTGGTTGTCTCTCAGCCACTGCCGCGGGACTCACCCTTCAGGCCGCCGCCGTCGGTCGCCACCACCTGGATGACGTAGCGCGGGGTCTTCTCCCGGTCGAGACAGCACAGCGCCGTGGTGATCACGCCCACCTCGCTGTCGATCGTGAAGATGGGGCTGCCACTCGACTCATCTATTACGTTCTTTTCCAAGGAGTATACAAGGCGTGCGTTGTTGCCTTCCCCAGGATCGTCTGGATCTGTGGCAACCATTTGCGCCACCACACTGCCTGCCAGGGATGGAGGTCAAATCGGTGTACAACCTACGGTGCTAGCTTTACAACGGAAACCATGGGTTGTATGCAGAGCAAAGAAGAGCGCCTACATGCCCTTTCCGGAAGAGCTTATATGCGCCCAGGGAGCCAGAAGGTCGCGCAAAATTGAAGCGGCACTGAAGAGCGAGGACGAGGACGTGGGTGACCCCATGTCTTCGTGAGACATGAGTTTTATTTCTTGGTTTTGTTTGCGCTGTATGTATATGAAATACCGCATAAGGTGAATGAAAAATGCAAGAAATAATTAATACAGTTGGCATAAGAGATATATTTTTCCGAAAACAATTCTCATATCCCGGGATTTGAAGAGGATGAAGGCCTGTGACTCACCATCTCAGACGTCAGCACCGCTGCTAACGCATAACTCAATCACCTTTTAACATGAAATCTACAGTATTTTACGAAGTAATCTATAGCTTTGTCTGAAGAGACTGGTTAGGACATAAATATTTATGGTTATTGCTTGCGACACAGCATTTTTGCGGTCAGAACAATGTTGTGTTTTCTGGCCAATCCAGCATATCTACTCTCCTCTTCTGGCTAATCAGCCTAAATCAGGCCTACCAGTCCAGTCCTGTCATGTAGCAGGCGTGGGATAAGCCTTGTCGTCGGCTTTCCCCGTTTTTGTTGACTATTGACTGTTGGATCTGTTGCTATTTGGAATTTTATAAATAACTGTGCTGTTTATTGCTGTTATTGAGGTTGCTGTTGGTGAGATTGTTGTATCAGTTAATGTTGCTGCTCGTGCGCTGGAACAGTTTGAGCTACGTGTGCTCCGAACGTGTTTCCCTTGATCCTGAGTGAGAACGAAGGGCGAGTGTCTGAACGAGACCTTCATGGTCGAGTGTTAGGTTAAGACCTTTGCCTTCGTCACTCTACATACAAGCCTATATATGTTTTGTTAGGCAAGGTTGAGATTGATGACGTTTCAGCGATACCCAGTGGAATCCTGAGGTGAGGTGGGGTCCTCTGCCTATGAGATGGTGTTAGGATAGCAATCATCATAAAAACCTTCATGAATGGAGTATATTTTATGTTTGACTCAAGCATTTAATAGTGCAAGTATGCAAACGTAGTTAGGCCATACAACAAACCAGGTGCGGTGTTTTAGTTATGTGATGAGTGCAATGAGTGGTGAGTGCGGCATCCCGACTCTCACCTTGGTGGCGATGCCAGACAGCACCACGCCTGTGGTAAAGTGGCCGTGAAGCTTGTGAGTCGTGAGTGAGACAGGCGGAGGCGGTGAGGCGGAGCCTGAAGTTTTGTATTGTGATTGTCGGGCATTTTTGAAAACACGACAGTGATATGCTGGTGTCTCTTGACGTCATTCTAATCGCTCAGCCAAATGTAGCTATGAGCAACTACAAAACGCCACTGCCAAGCCTCGTCCATGAGTAGCAGTTTCGACCGGGTTGCAGAGATAGAGGTATGTTGTTAGCAGCAACATACCTAAAGCAACCTCTCTTTGACTTCTTGGCCAGGGCTGGGATTCAAAGACGTTTAACACCTATGTTGCTAGCTTAACAACGGTCATCAGCTGTTTTGGGATCCAAAGCGGAGATTATTGACGTCAGATGCGTTGCTCAGCAAGCACCTGCCACTTAGGTGGTGTTCAGGTAGCAATCATCATATACATTCTCATAAATTGAGTATATTTGATGTTTTCTGACTCAATAATTGAATAGGGCAAGTATACAAATGAATTTCGGCTATAGAACAAACCCTGAAGTGAAGTAGAAGTGTTTGTAAACAAGTTTGATAATGCGGGCCGCGGCTGCCTTGTGATTGGCTGACATGTTTGAGAATACAATTGTGATTCGGTGGCGAGTCTGTGACGTCATTGTAGTCGCTCAGCCACTCAGCTATGAGCAACAACATAACGCCACTG
Organism: Chionoecetes opilio; assembly: GCA_016584305.1. Lineage (NCBI taxonomy): Eukaryota > Metazoa > Arthropoda > Malacostraca > Decapoda > Majidae > Chionoecetes > Chionoecetes opilio. The sequence goes on along the minus strand of JACEEZ010004430.1, from coordinate 178,044 downwards.
CCAAGCCTCGTCTTTGGATACTAGTTAACACCGGGTTGTAGAAATAAAGGTATGTTTCATTAAAGGTATATAGCAGCAGCTATAGAGCAGCAAGACTGTTGTTACCTCAGTGACAGGATTCATAGGCCAGCTATGTATCATAACTCTGTGACGAAGAAGATTTACCTTCGTTCTGATTGTCGGTATTTCTTGGACTTTGGTGTGGATCCCTACCTTTTGGGGTGTCCTCGGAGACGGCGGCGGTGGTGGTGCGGGAGGAGAAGAAAGGTGCGTTGTCATTCACGTCCTTCACATTAACGCGGACCTCAGTGCGTGCCTCCAGCTCCCCGTCCGAGGCAGTCACCTGGAGGCGCCACTGTGCCCGACCGTTGGGAGGGTCGCGGTCCAGGGGCTGAAGGCGAGAAAGGGGATGTGGACAGTGAATGAGCGTGGGCGAGGAAAGGGGATGTTAACGGAGACGGGGATGCAGGCGTGTAGGAATGCTTTGGGAAGAGAAAGGGGGATGTTAAGTAAGATAAAGAAGATGTATAATAGACAGAGGGGAGGTGGATGGATGAGAAGTACTTTTACCTTGTTTTTTAATCCATTTCTGTCGACTCACACCTGCAGTCCACACGAGGAACACGAAGGCTGCTGTGAGCTATTAATCTCAGCACTGTTGTCTCGTGCTTAACTGAATCCTCCATGACGAGTGAAAATATGAATTATGGAAAATTCCATATATATCTGGTCTCATTTCACATTAATTCCATAGCAAGAGAAATATATGAGGTGATTCCTTTCCCTGGAGCTCAGTATTCCTGTTATCAATATTGCATGTAGAAATGCGAGTTTGAGTTTGGGCCAGTTGCAAGTAACAATATCTTAGGCAACATAAATACACAGATTAGAAAGTACGACACCTGCTCTGCGCAAACTTATAGAGACCGTCTGGTTATCAAAAACTCTGCAGCACGAAATTCAGTTACTCTGATCCACGAACTTCGAAATTCTTATGAAGATTGTTATGAATTTCCTCAACTTTGTTTCTCTCTATCTCTCTCTTTCACACACACACACACACACACACACACACACACACCCACCCACCAACACCCACCCACCCACCCACCCACCCCCCACCCACCCACCCACCCACCCACCCACCCACCACCCACCACCACCCACCCACCACACACACACACACACACACACACCACACACACACACACTGTATATTTGAAATGCCACCTATCTTCCCTATGACTATAAACATCAGTATCATAAGAAAAGAACTCAAAGATGTCCTTGAACACTCACAAAAACATCAAATAAAACACATCCTTCAAAATAGTCAAGAAAGAAAGAGCACATTATATCAATGAAAGTTTGGAGCCAATTAAGTTGTTTATGGTCGTCTTGCATGCAATTGAAAAATAGAGTACGATATCTATAATTAGAGTTTGATCTCAATGCAAGGTTTCTACTCACTCTCAATAGACGGATGGCTCCTGTTAGAGGGTCAATAGCGAAGGCAGACTCCTCCTTAGTACCCCCGACGCCATCCCCCGAGAGGGTGTAGGCTAGGCGACCGAACTGCCCGGCGTCTGCGTCCGTCGCCGTCACTTGCTGCAACAGTGGAAGTAAAGGCAGAGTGCAGCGTACCCGCCAGAAATACGGTAAAATTAATAAAAGTAGCAAGCTGTACCATTGGAAAAAGGCACACAATAAAAAGAAAGTAGTACTATTTTGAGCCGTAACGAGGTACTCACCGTCAGGATGGTTTTCGGAAGGTGCCGGTCGTCCTCCTCCGTGATTTGAGTCTCGTGTAGGGACGTGGGGAAGACAGGGGCGTGGTCGTTCTGGTCCTGCACCCGCACCGCCACCCGCGCCTCGCTGCTCGCCTCCCCCGCCTGCGCCGCCACCACCAGCTCGTACTGAGGGCGCGAGGACCAAACGGTGGAGCACGAGAATGAATAGCATGATTAAACAGAGAAGGGAAAGGGAAGAGAAAGCTAAAGAGGTGCATAATGACACGTGGGAGGAAGAGAGAAGCAGAAAGGAGGGGAAAGGAATCCCTCGGGCATGAAAGAGTTAGATAGGATGGCTGTTTTCCCCGCAACATAATCATATGTGAAGTAACTGTTGTAGTGGAAGTCTCAGCTCCATGATTAGGCTACCCTTACCAGACGGAATTATCTCCCTTCAGTCATCCAGTGAGATATGCCGAGGAAGATTGCCCCTATCAACCTCATTTCTACTTCCCCTCTACCTTTTCTTTTCCTTTCTTCAAGCCTCACCAGGATAACCGCTCGACCACTTTCCACAGTCACCATTCTAGAGGACTTATGAAACCGGTTAAGCCTTCATAAGAGGAGGAAAAGGAGGGGCTTTACCTTAGCGTTGCAGGTAGGGAGGGAATGGTGTGGCATCAGGAGAACTTTTAGATGTAACTGGTGAGCACGTGTGTTTTGTCTGTGTCTGTCAATAGCTTATATATGTCTATCTGTCCTCTCTCCCCCCCCCCCTCTCTCTCTCTCTCTCTCTCTCTCTCTCTCTCTCTCTCTCTCTCTCTCTCTCTCTCTCTCTCTCTCTCTCTCTCTCTCTCTCTCTCTCCTCTCTCTCTCTCTCTCTCTCTCTCTCTCTCTCTCTCTCTCTCTCTCTCTCTCTCTCTCTCTCTCTCTCTCTCTCTCTCTCTCTCTCTCTCTGTGTGTGTGTGTGTAATTTAGAGAGAGAGAGAGAGGCGGGCAGACAGACCGATAAACCGACAGAAAGACCAACACAAAAACAGGTAGACAATACGACATATGACATTTATTACGAGCGAGCGCGAAGCGTTCGAGAGTCCTCACTGGATACGGGATTTTTCTCACATCCAGCGGCCGACCCGACCCGAACGACCGTTACGCTTTTCAGGACTTATCTTTGGAATCCCGCTTCCGATTGACAAGCGGTCTTCGCCATCTGATAGCCCCATTCAATCCCTATTTGCGCCTACAGACAAATTTACGAGCGAGTGCGAAGCGCTCGAGAGTCCTCACTGGATACAAGATTTTTCTCACATCTAGCGGCCGACCCGACCCGACCGACCGTCACGCTTTTCAGGAGCTTATATATTTGGAATCCCGCTTCTGATTGACAAGCGACCTTCGCCATCTGATAGCCCCATTCAATCCCTATTTGCGTCTACAGACAAATTTCCTTGCTATTGGGTTTCTATGGGTTCGCTCGTCATTTCGCCGATTAAGGCGTCATACTGGTTTTTAACAATTTTCCTTTTGCACAAACTTTCACATTTTCCGTCCTCACTTTTGCATCGAGTCTCTGTGGTAAGCGTTGCAAGGCTCGCGTAAACGAACAGCTTAGGCTCACACATTCTGCTTGAACAAATTTGTCGTCGGCGTCGTTATTTTTCTATACTTCATTTTGTTTCTCCCCAAAGTGGCTGTGACTGAGCTGCATTTCGCTCAGAGCAGGTTATAGCAATGCAACCCATTTTCGAAAAACCTACACCACATAATAAATAGTCTAATAGTTAGTGAAGTGTGTAATTTCATCTGGCAATAAGCTATAAAGGGGTTTAAAAATGAAGACTTTACTTCTCTTTCTCTATAAAGAAAAGTAACGTTCAAGGATATTTTTGGTATTCGAGTTGTTAATTTATAATGGCTCGTTTACACCGGGCGGCGATCGACTTACGAGCGAGTTACGACCGAAAAATGGGCCTCACTCGCACAGACTCTCCATCGGTCGCTACGTGGTCTCTACGCGGTCGCTACTCGGTCCCCTATATTCTCAATACGGTCTCCTAAACTCGCCCTCGCTCCCCATCGGTCGCCATGGCCTCTGCGACTGTATTGCGCGGATCAAAACACTCGCAAATTCAGTGCGACCGGCCCAACTCGCAATGAGATTGCAAGGCGGTCGCCCTGTGCTCGCAACGTGGACCCAACGCGCTCGCACAAGTCGCTATGCGGTTGCAACGCGCTCGCCCTCGGTCGCACCGCTCCTGCGATGCTTTGTGCGAGTCGGCCCCGCCGCGAGTGACTTGCAAAAAGATCTGTGGGCATACGCATGTAGTTCTTGAAAAAGTTAAGCTGTTCTTCTTTCAGCTTCTGTACGAGGTGGTTGTACTCGCTGTGTTGGGTCCTCTCATTTTCTGTGAGCCAGCTTCTAACCCAGACGACACGTTGACGCCTTCTTCTCCGTCTTCTGCTGATTCTTCTCAAGGCCTCGATGTTCTGGATGGCGGCATCCTGCTGCACGTGGGCTTCCATCAAGAGCGCTACGGCCAGAGGCACGGGATCCATAATGACGGCCCCGTGGTTCACACACAACGGAGACTCGCCGCCACTTGCACATACTGTTATACCTCCCACACCCCCAAATCGCGCCCCTCGCCAAAGAAGTCGTTACACGCTCGCTAACGGTCTCAATACGGTTGCAATAAGAACGCAGATGTCGCAATCGATCGCACGAGTTGCAAGTCGATCGCAATAGGCTCGCAACGCGCTCGCCAAAGGTCGCAACGCGCTCGCCAAAGGTCGCAACTCGGTCGCAAGGCGATCCCCATGGGCTCGCCCTAGGTCGCACTCGCTCGCAAGTAACATCTAGGCGAGCGCTCGCAGGATGACAGCGAGCGCGTTGCGATACGTGCGACCACTCGCCTCTCGGTCGCCACACCGTCGCACTGCGCTCCTTAATTCGGTCTTATATCGATCACAGTGATGTTCAGTGTAAACGCTATTGGACGATCAATGGTGAGAGTCCACGCGACTAGTGCGAGCGGACAACATGTCCCGAAAAACCGCGCTCGCCCAGACTCGTAAGTCGATCGCCGCCCGGTGTAAACGAGCCATACGGATAGATGATAGGATGGGAAGTGAGTTGTAGTGATAGACTGAAATACATTTAACGACCTGTAATACGTCCAGTGGCGAGCGTTTTAATAGGATAAGGAGAGAAAATATTGTGTAAGGAGGACAGAGACAGAGAGAGAGAGAGAGAGAGAGAGAGAGAGAGAGAGAGAGAGAGAGAGAGAGAGAGAGAGAGAGAGAGAGAGAGAGAGAGAGAGAGAGAGAGAGAGAGAGAGAGAGAGAGAAGCTGTATTAAATTCCACACCACAACTTAACTTATTTTCGTACAAGCCCACGTGTGTATGCTTCGAAAAGATGGTATGCCTTGTTTACCCCCAGCGAGCATCCTTCAAAAACATGTCTTTAATATGAGAAAAAACTTCCAAATACCTTTACGCTCGGTCACATTTAAGACCAGCAGGATGTTTTTCAGACTCAAAAATTTAATTAAGGTGAAGATTTTGCATTTGGAATTCTGCGAAGGATTGTTTTTGGAATGGGGCAGGTGTGTGTGTGTGTGTGTGTGTGTGTGTGTGTATTCACCTAGTTGTATTCACCTAGTTGTATTTTACAGGGCCTGAGCAACGCTCGTATGGCCCCGTTTCCATATCAACATTTATTTTTAGCATTCATCCTTAGTGCTTAGTGTTGACCGAAGCCAGCACCCCGGGAGGCGGGTCACAAACCCCTGGCTAACACCTGGTACCTATTCACTGCTGGGTGGACAGGGGCTCGGATTTTAATAAGACCGCCCGTCTGTCTTCGCTCCGCCCGGGGATCAAACCGGGACTTCTCGGTTGTGAGCCGAGCGTGCTAACCCCTACACTACGGAGTTCCCCTCTGTGCGGTGCGTGTGCGTGTGCGTGTGCGTGTGCGTGCTGGGAAAGGCGTTATTTTCGGTCTGGGTTCGTGATGCAAACTCACTAAACCTGGGGAGATTAATTGGAGTAGTAGTAGAAGTAGTAGTAGAAGTAGTAGTAGTAGTAGTAGTAGTAGTAGTAGTAGTAGTAGTAGTAGTAGTAGTAGTAGTAGTAGTAAGAGCAACAATAAATACGTAATCGGTGTATCGTTTTTGGTAAGAATTTTCAGGGAAAGATATATTCGATTGCAGAAAATATAAATCAACGAATTCGGTGTATAGTTATATCTAGTAATGCGAGAGAGAGAGAGAGAGAGAGAGAGAGAGAGAGAGAGAGAGAGAGAGAGAGAGAGAGAGAGAGAGAGAGAGAGAGAGAGAGAGAGAGAGAGAGAGAGAGAGAGAGAGAGAGAGAGAGAGAGAGAGACAGAGACAGAGACAGAGACAGAGACAGAGACAGAGACAGAGAGAGCAGAGAGAGAGAGAGAGAGAGAGATTATACGTGTGCATAAATAAAGAGAAAAAAATACAAGAGTAGAACGATTGACACATTATATATGGAGGGGAGGGAGGGGGTAAAGATTTAGTGTAGGGCGCAGGGGGGTTCGAGATGTGGAAGGAGGGGGCAAAGAGGAGAAGGGGAGCGAGGAGGGGGGTTGCAGGGGAGGGTGAGGGGTGGTGAAGTGGGGTGTAGTGGTTTTGAAGGGGGGGGGGTGAGTGTGGGAGAGTAATGAAGGCAACCAAGGACACAGAGGGACACTGGAGAAATAACCTATTCGTGTTACCGTGTTACCGTCACTGTTCCAATTTAACTCATGGGCATGATTGATGTGAGTAATTTTAAGTTTATTTCACGGTGAGAGAAATTGTTTATGTATATGTTCCGGCACTGAATAGTAGGAATGTGCATGCTCTTTATTTCATTGGTAGTTACACCCACTTTTCATATGAAAAACAAATTTAAGTGTCCCGAGAGGTTTTATTTAACGTTTGATTGTTGAATTTATATCCACATGAGGCTCATCAATACCAGAAAGCAGGGGAAGGAACTGGAAATTGACTCTTAGCATTCATCTCAATAACGAGCATTTTTACCTCCAGTGAAACATGAAGAAGTGCTATACGTACATTTTCGCTTTGCAGATGAGGAATATTCAATACTCTTATGAATATTCTGTTTCATTTTCCGTTAAGTTTATAATGATTAGTAAAATCTACTGTAAATAATTAAGATTGACTTATATATTAAGCCACTTTTTTGCCTCCGCGCAGTGTTATATATATGTGATTATATTAACTTTATGTTTGTATAAAGTATATTCCTTCCATGCCTGGCGCTGAGGGTTGAATCTGACATCCTTCTCCTCTATGATACACCTTCCCGGCGTTCCCCAGGGTGCCATATATTGACCAACGCGTAGAACAGGATGAATAGGTAGCGGGGTGAGTCGCTTTGTCGGTGTTCAGCTCGAGTAGGAAGCCGGGAACAAGAATCCATAACCAGGAACCCTTGCCTTTTCTCATTTGCTCTCTCTCTTTCTTGGTATTTATTTATTTTTGTTCCATATTTTTCTCTGTTCCTCTCTTGTGGTTTGATTTTTAGCGGATTTCTAGTGGTTTATTTTCTGGTTTTCTCTCTTCTCTGCTTTGTCTTCTTTCATAACTACCCTCTAAACTTCGTTGCGTGTTGCTTTTCATTTGACACTTCTGTATAATATATTTGTTTGTAAAAATATTAATTCATATATTACAATATTTTCTCGCTTGTTATGCATACCGCCTCTTCGTGCTCCTTCTCTCCTCCTTCTTTTTTATTCGTCAACACCTACCGTCATATTTCACCCGTTATGCGCTGCCTCTGTCCCTTCTCCTTTCTTTTCCTCTCTTTTCTCCTCTTTCCATCTTCACTATGGCCATACCTGTAAGTCTTCAAGCCTAATTCCCCTCACATTCATGCTCATTTTATCTTTACTCATCCTTCACACTCACAAATGGATGCCTCTCCACTTGCCTTTCCAGTTTTCTTCTTGTACAATCATTCTTCTGACTTCTTTTTTATTACCTCCGCCAACGAAGTTGGAGGGGTTATGTTTTCACCCCGATCTGTCTGTCTGTCTGTTAGTGTACAGGATTTCTCGAAAAGTTACAAATAGATTTGAACCAAACTCGGTATACCATGTCTATTTGGTATAAGGAAGAACTGATTTAATTTTGGATGAAATCTACTGACTACTGTTGCCATGGCAACCAATTGATGAAATATTCGGCCGGAGGTATGCGCTCATACTGAGTGCATATATATATATATATATATATATATATATATATATATATATATATATATATATATATATATATATATATATATATATAATATATATATTCTAGCTGTAACGCTAGATACGTCGGCGAGACGACAAGGAATCTAACCCTTAGGCTTTCTGAGCATAAAGGTGTTTCTGCACGTACTGGTCGACCCATTTCTTCACCTTCGCAATCTGCAATCCGCTCACACTCACATGATTTAGATCACCCTTTTTCTATGAATGACTTTAGTATCCTATCCAAGGCACACTACCCTAGTGACACTAAATTATTAGAAGCTATACACATCAAGCATTTGTCCCCTGATCTTAATAACCAAGTCATTTCACAACAACTACATATACTCAAATGACTACCACTGTTTCGATTGCCCGACTCTCG
>JACEEZ010004430.1:144647-164647 GCA_016584305.1 Chionoecetes opilio | reverse complement strand
TCTGCGCTCTCGCTCCCTCGCTCTCGCTCTCGCTCGCTCTCGCTCTCGCTCGCTCTCGCTCTCGCTCGCTCTCGCTCTCGCTCTCGCTCTCGCTCTCGCTCGCTCTCGCTCTCGCTCGCTCTCGCTCGTCTCGCTCTCGCTCGCTCTCGCTCTCGCTCGCTCTCGCTCTCGCTCGCCTCGCTCTCGTCTCGCTCTCGCTCGCTCTCGCTCTCGCTCGCTCTCGCTCTCGTCGCTTCCTCGCTCTCGCTCTCCTCGCTCTCTCTCTCTCTCTCTCCTCTCTCTCTCTCTCTCTCTCTTCCTCTCCTTCTCTCTCTCTCTCTCTCTCTCTCTCATAGTTTATGTATACATGCATACGCGATGTCTCACTTAATATTTTCCACATTCTTTCGACGATTTCTCCCCGGGCGACAACCATTTTACCTTGACAAGACCTGCACTCTAATACGTATGTACCTTAACTGGAAATATTTCAAGATCTCATGTGTAAAACACAACTGTATATTAAGGCATTACACGTACATATTTATTTTTATAAGTGAATTATCTTGTTGATGGCTGAGTGACATGTTCCACTTTCACTGATATTCTTTTGTGACGTTTTGAAATGTCCTTCCATTGTGACATGCGATACTGCTCGAAAGAACTAGAATATTCCTCCTGAGTTTCTCCTTTGTGACTGAACGCTAAAAAAAAAAAATCCGAGTGTTCATGTGTAAGGCGTTTGTGTTCACAGCGATAGGGAGACGAATGTGTTTGTCTTCATTAGTTAATAAGATTACCTCGGCGTGAAGGCATGAGACCCCTTTACAGCCCCCGATTACTCTCCGGGGTCTTATAACACCTGGATTTACGATAACGAATCAGGTCATTGTGGTGACGGGAAGGCTTGGCGCCAGGTCATAGCATCCTCTCTATCTTATTTTTATCTCCCTCTCTATCTTTTGCCTTTGTTCCCATTTATCCTGTCTTTTACGTCTTATTGGATGGCGTTTTCATAATTTTATTTAGTCGCATTACCTTTTACTTTTGATTTGATTCATCCCTTCCGTGTTTTTTCTTTATCAAACTCCTCATAATCCATAAACTTTGTAGTTTCTTCCTTTATCATAATTATTTTGCTTCATTATTAAATCGTGTTTTTTTTTACATTTCCACATTTTCTTTTCATATTTTCTTTTTCCTCTGGTGTTTATTCTTCCCTTCATTACCTCTCTCACTGATCCTCAATACACACTTCTGTCTGTGTGGCTATTTTCCTCCTTTTCATCTTTTTCTTCATATTTTTCTTCTTCAAATTCTCCTCCTTTACTATTTCATACCCCCCTAAAGAATCTTATCTTCCTGTTCTCACCATTATTCTCTCTTTATCTCTCTTTCAGCGTTCCTCGTCTATTTTTTGCTATCATCTCCCAAATCTTCTTTCTTTTTCTCATATATCAATGTTACATCTCTCTTTCCACATCGGCATTCCCATTATTGCTTTCCATCTTCCCTGCTTCACCACCCACTTTCTCCACAACTGTCATTCCCACTCCTCCTCCTCACTTACATTACTCTTTCCCTTTCCTCTCCATTACACTTCACCGCCAGTCTTCCTTTTTCTCCCTCCCTTCCTCCACCAAAGCTCCACACCCAAATCCGTAAACACAATAGCGAGCAAAGAACTCCACATCTATACGAGGTCGCTGCGGTATTCCGGATAACTGTATCGGCGGTAGTTCCCTCGTTACTGCCACGGGGAGATGTTGTGTGTGCTTCTCTGCCCCGATAAGCTGACTAACGAAGGAGGTGGGAGGGCGGCTGATAAAGCGTGTGGGCGTGGGAGATTACCTGGATACCTGAATTGAGTGAGATGAGAAAGAGGACATATACGTAGAAACGGGGTGAGAAAGAAGATGAAGAAAAGAGAGAGAGAGAGAAAGCGAGAGAAAAAAGAGAGAGAGAGAGAGAGGGAGAGAAAAAAGGAGGACACACACACACACACACACACACACACACACACACACACACACACACACACACACACACACACACACACACACACACACATACTACCGGTAATGTAGTTTATTGTCCTGCCTCCCCCTTTACCCAGTACCCAGTCACCCTTCTCCTACACCCAGTACCCATTCCCCTTCCCCCTTCACCCAGTACCCATTCACCCTTCCCCTTCACCCAGTACCCAGTCACCCTCCCCCTTCACTCAGTACCCAGTCACCCTTCTCCTATACACCCAGTACCCATTCATCCTTCCCCTTCACCCAGTACCCAGTCACCCTCCCCCCGGGGAAGGCGGTGACCGAGTGGTTAGCGTCTTGGAGTACTGAACTCAATGTTCCGAGTTCGAATCCTGCCGGGGGCAACTCTTTCAAGAGCCTGGTAGGGGAGCAGAGGGTCCCGAGTTCAAGTCTCATCAAGGAGCAACTATCAAAGCCATTGTCGAGTGGCCGAAGCAACCCACATGCAGCATATACCTGTCTGCCGAATGCGAGTGTGACGGTGGACTCTAGGGGCTGCATGCGCCTTAACTGAAGATCTGAACATCACAGAAAATGGAATCTTCACCTGAGACCACAGATGTCACTATAAAAATCCAGCCTGCGCCACTAGCGGGCGAGATCGACCAACATAAAGACTCTCCATATGCCTACAGGCGCTATAGGCTACAACGTAAAAAAACAAAAAAAAGAGAAAAAAACCAGTTAGTAAACATTTTGCATTATAATATATATTTTTTTTACATCACAAAGGACTGGCCAGGGACACAAAAAAGTGGTAACACAAAACCCACTTAGTTGCCAGTGCCTATAAAGAAGACAGTAAGATAATAAAGAAAGGGGGGTGGGCCAATTTAGTACGTGAGGTGTCTTGTTACTCTTCTCTTGAAAAGATTTAAGTCGTAGGAAGGTGGAAAAATAGAAACAGGAAGAGGTTCCAGAGTTATATACAGCACATTATGTACAAATTAGAAAAAATATATATGATGGCTGCATTTTTTTCACCTGTTTAAAGCTCCTGGTGAGGAGCCCGACACTAAACCGGTTTGCATTCAACGCCATCCTTCTCGTAATACCCAGTAAATAATTTCTTGAAGATTTCGCTTTCTGACACATGTTGTATTCTTGTGTTCTCGTTACCTTACCCTCTTTGCCACTTTTTCCGGTGTGGCTCAGATACTTATACTAATCCTTATTTTATCTCGTTATTGTCCAAATTTTTTTTTCATGTCCTAACCTGTTTTCACATATTATGATAAATGAAAATAGGCACCTGTGGCATGATAGTGGAAAATAAGATCTTTATCATCTGTGATTATAATTTTAAGCCGTTATGTAATGATACTCCATTTCTTAAAGGAAAATGGATGTACTGTACCTCAAGAAATGTATGTTTTCCACGAATGAGCTACAGTGCAGCACTACAATGACATTTTGAAATCAAACCTCGATGAACATTTGTTATTATTATTTATACTTTTTTATCATCATTATTGTAGTTATCATTGTTATCAATATCATTATTTTTTGTTTTCTTATTATTATTATTTATATTGCTATTATTGATATCATTATTGTTGTTATTATCATTGTCATTATCATTGTCATATTTTCATTATCATTCCTATTTTCACTATCATTATGTATTGTTATCATTGTTATTCCTTTAATCATCTATTTCTTTTATTTCATTCTCATCATCACGCATCAAACCCTGAATCCAGCACAGATGACGGGGTGGTTTCCGAGCGGTGGGCGACTCTAACCTTCCCTGATTACTGGGCCAAACCATCACACTGGAAATGGGTGCGAGTTTTCCTTCGTCAGTGTCACGGAGATTGCCGCGGCGCCCGATAACCACCCTGTAGGACACCCCAATTTAGATCCTGAGGTTATTTATGCATATTCTTTATTTTGCAGGAAGTAAGAAAAATGATATATCAGAAAGAAAAATATAGTTATAACCAAGAAGCACCCAGATGAAAAATGAACGTAGGTTAAAAATATGAATATGAAGAGAGGTAAATAATGAAGGACAGACAAAGAGGATATTAACAAGGTAAAAAGCGGTGATGAGGAAAGGTATTAGTGGAGAAGAAAGGGAAGAGAGTCGTAGGCATGAGTGAACGTAACACATTAATTTGATGGGAAAGGAGAGAGAGAGAGAGAGAGAGAGAGAGAGAGAGAGAGAGAGAGAGAGAGAGAGAGAGAGAGAGAGAGAGAGAGAGAGAGAGAAGAGAGAGAGAGAGAGAGAGAGAGAGAGAGAGGAGAGAGAGAGGAGAGAGAGAGAGATGAGAGAGAGAGAGAGAGAGAGAGAGAGAGAGAGAGAGAGAGAGAGAGAGAGAGAGAGAGAGAGAGACTTCCATAACGATGAAGCGCAATAGGCTCTAAAAACGAGCTCAGAAAATTGGGTGTCTCGCGAAGCCAAATTTGCATTATATCAATAGTGGCGCAGTCTTTGTCCACAAATTCGAATCTCGCATTCTTTTGCCTTGACGAAAAATGAGTTACAACTACTTTTGTTCCTTAACCTGTATTTTACCTTGCTGTGTCATTTTCTCTAATATATATATGTCTATCGGTCTCTGCTTTTCTCCATGTCTGTCAGGTTTCAGAAATAATCAAATCTATATATTTTTTTATACATTTGCAAAACTCCAACGACAAATTTTTCCCCCATCCTTTTACCTTCAATAGTTTTTTTTTTTATCTCATGATAATTATGAATTGGCTCTAATTGCAACTCGGGAGTGTTGAAACTTTATTATCTTTCCCGTAAAAAAAATATAACACACACTGCAGCCTAATTATTTTGCCTAAACAAACACAAATATAAGAAAGGCCTTGAGAAGCGAAACTATCTGAGAGATTTAAACACCAATTTCGGGATGGACTACATTATCTATGAAAATCATCGTAGACCAACCTAGCCAACTCTTAGTCAGCTCAGAACATTATTGTCGCTGTTGTTGTTGTGTTCTTTATGGTGGTCGTGGTGTCAGTCCTGTACATTCCTGAGGGGTAGGGAAGCAATCGTGATCTGGACCTGATTCAACATTATTCTGACCTGACTTGAACTTGATTCTGACCTAAGTGTCAAGTGCACGATGAATGCAGTGCCATGATAATATCAAGAAGTTAGTATATTTTTGTCTAGTTGCAGTAATAAATTATAAGGCTGAACTAAGGTGATACACTAAGGATTTTACCAGAGTGTATATTTATACGTTCACCGGTGTTTTGGAATTTCATTAATCAAAGTGTTCGTAAAGGGGAGCATTTTTTTTTTCTCTAGACATTTTCAGAAAAACGTCAAAGCTACTCATAAGATTATGTTTGATGTATTGTAGCTTATTTTGAAAGTAATGAACCTAATCAACTTAGTTTTGATCTTCCTCATTAGTGGAAAAATATTTGTCGGGTCTTATTATTTCCACCCAGGATGGCTATGTGATCGGTTCGGTTTGTCTGTTTGTTTAACTTTATATGCTGGAAATAAGGCGCAAAAGTTAACGGTCGGACTTGTATACTTGTATGAACATTTTACTAGAGGCTATTTTTACCAGAAGATTTTACCAGAGGTGGAGTTATCCCAAATTTAGAAGTGATCTCTCTCTCTCTCTCTCTCTCTCTCTCTCTCTCTCCTCCTCTCTCCTCTCTCTCTTCTCTCTCTCTCTCCTCTCTCTCCTCTCTCTCTTCCCCCTCTCTCTTCTCTCTCTCCTCTCTCTCTCTCTCTCTCTCTCCTCTCTCTCTCTCTCTCTCTCTCTCTCTCTCTCTCTCCTCTCTCTCTCTCTTCTCTCTCTCTCTTTCTCTCCTCTCGTCCTTTTCTTCTCTTCCCTTCCTCTCTCCTCTCTTCTTCCTCCTCCCTCCTTCCTTTTCCAGTTCATCCACTGTTCATTTCGCCTTTCTCATTCCATCATTACGTCCCGTTTTTTTTACTTCTTCACATTTCTTTCTTTTTTCTTTCTTCCTTCCCTCTTCCATATTCTTCTTCTCTAAGCTGTGTATTCTCGCACTTTCTACGTCTTTCTCCTGTTTTTTCTTCTGTTGCGCTTGTCTGTTTTTTTTTCTTCTCTCTTCTCCTCTCTCCTCTCTCTCTCTCTTCTCCTCCCTCTCTCTCTCTCTCTCTCCTCTCTCTCTCTCTCTCCTCTCTCTCTCTCTCTCTCTCTCTCTCTCAATTTTCTCCTTCCTTCCCTCTTTTCTCCCTGTCAAACAAACAGACGTGGCCGGCATTCTAACGCGGCACATTTTTCCTTTCAAGCTGCACTTTCTGTTCTTTTTCTTTGTTTGTTTGCTTTCTTTGTTCATCCTCCCCTTTGTCGTGAGATGGGATTTTGTTTCTTTGTTTATACTTATACTTGGGAGTATGAACACACACACACACACACACACACACACACACACACACACACACACACACACACACACACACACACACACACACACACACACACACACACACACACACACACACACACACACACACACACATAAGTACGCGCGCGCGCGCTCAAACACACATTTAACATTTCTGTTTTCGTTTGGTTTCTCTTTTCTAATGTATTTATTCATATTGCACGCTGACATCCTCCTCTCAAATGTGAGAGTGCTGGCATTGGACTGGCATTATTCTATTTTTTACTTCCGCGAGCTTCAGTTTGGTGATTGATGAACAATAAAAATGAAGCTAAACGGCAGGAAAAACAGACTGACTGACTGACTGAAGACTGACTGACTGACTGACTGAAGACTACTGACTGACTGACTGACTGACTGACTGACTGACTGACTGACTGACTGACTGACTGACTGACTGACTGACTGAGAGAGAGAGAGAGAGAGAGAGAGAGAGAGAGAGAGAGAGAGAGAGAGAGAGAGAGAGAGAGAGAGAGAGAGAGAGAGAGAGAGAGAGAGAGAGAGAGAGAGAGAGAGAGAGAGAGAGAGAGAGAGAGAGCTAAGCCACTCGTGACTGCCTTAATGACCTCTTGCACCGGAATGACAGGTTAATGAGACCAAAGAAGCGTAATTAACATGGCTACTTTCAGGATCGAGTTTCATTCCCACCTGTCGTTCCTTCCTCACCTCCCTCCACCCTTACCTGCTTCACATCATTATGTACTCTCTCTCTCTCTCTCTCTCTCTCTCTCTCTCTCTCTCCTCTCCTCTCTCTCTCCTCTCTCTCTCTCTCTCCTCTCTCTCTCTCTCTCTCCTCTCTCTCCTCTCCTCTCTCTCTCTCTCTCTCTCTCTCTCTCTCTCTCTCTCTCTCTATATATATATATATATATATATATATATCTTTTCAAATGCAAATTCAAATTCAGAGAAGTTTATTGCCATCAGAAAAAAAATATGCCTTTATATATACATAGAAGTCTTTTAACCTGGCTGGGCCCGTTAATGGTAGTATTTTTACAGGCCCCCTTAAGTATAAATAGTTTATATATTTTTTGTCATTAGCCTTAGTATTGGTGACATCTTTGTAAAAAGTACAAAACATGAGTATTATTTATTAATTAAGTATACAGGATATAAATAAATTACGCAAATAGTCGAAAATATCATACAGGCAATCTAGAGCAATGGACACTCATACATACATATTCACGCAGAAACACTAACTCATACCCTCATACCTTCACATAATATATATGAATTACGTACATGATTATATATAAACATCTATATACATATATCCCACTTAGATGTTCTTGCATATACACTTTTGAACGAAACTTCAACATCGATATAAACATATATTTGTAGTATTAATTAAATGACCAAGGAAGTCTAGTTAGTACCGACTTAATAAGTAGTGTTTTGTTTTTATTTTGAACGTGTCTTTGTTTTGTATAATCTTCAAGTTGCCAGGTAGGTCATTGAAGAGAATACATCCATAATAAGTGACAAACCTTTTTTATAATTCTGTGTGGGGAAATATTGGTCTAAGGTTGTCTGTTTCTGGTATATTGTGTATTTCTAATGCTGTATTTAATTGAATTAAGTTTTGTCCGTAAAACTGATTATGTATTAGATTAAAACATTCTAGCTAGTATATATCTTGGATTTTAAGAATTATTAAGTTTCTAAATAAAATAGATGTATTTTCATAATGACCTACATAACTTATTGTGCATACAATTCGTTTTTGCAAAAGAACTAGTGTATTGATAGCTGTTTTTGTAGCCATCCCCCAGACACCATTACAATAGTGTCAATATGGGTAAAACAAGGTGTAGTAAACAAGCAATAAGGTGTCACGGGTTAATTGAGGCTTTATTTTATGTAATATTTTTCTCTCTCTCTCTCTCTCTCTCTCTCTCTCTCTCTCTCTCTCTCTCTCTCTCTCTCTCTCTCTCTCTCTCTCTCCTCTCTCTCTCTCTCTCTCTCTCTCTCTCTCTCTCTCTCTCTCTCTCTCTCTCTCTCTCTCTCTCTCTCTCTCTCTCTCTCTCTCTCTCTCTCTCTCTCTCTCTCTCTCTCTCTCTCTCTCTCTCTCTCTCTCTCTCTCTCTCTCTCTCTCTCTCTCTCTCTACTATCCTCTTTCCCTTCATTTTTCCGCCATTGCCACAAGAGTTAGCAATGTTACTACAATTAAAATACAAATACTCTCTCTCTCTCTCTCTCTCATGGCGGCGTAAACATCAGCAGAACCTCGAATTCGCCCTCATATTGTAGTGCATTTGGAGACTGTCCTGGACACCCACAGCCTTCACACCTTGGTCTCCCGCTGCATGAAGACTGTAAGACCGCTCAGACATATTTTCTGATGAAATATATGATTGGACTTTGCCATATTTAGCGGCTAACTCTGAAGTGATCCTGGCCAACCCCTCCCTCGTCCCATTTTCGAGTTTCTGCGCATGCGCAGTGTGGTCCAGGTCACCATAGCAACGAGGACGCCATACGACGACGCCACCATTCACTTTATCCACTAACATACGTCTCGATACCCATCTAAAAAAGGAGTGAATCCGAAGCACCTGCGTGTGACAACGAGAGCAACCCATCTCTACAGAGACCAACGTGGGATTTCCTTAACGACTTCACGAAAACAGTACTGCAAAAACACTGCCGTGAACTTGGAGTCAATAGAATCTGGGTCACCAAAGAAAAATTAATTGAAATGATCCTAGAAACGCAAACACTTCCACCGCGTTCTCCACAAACCACCGTACCTGTTGTTCCCCCCCCTCCACCCACTCCACAGTTGGACTCCTCCCACTCCCCTCCTCCCCCCTCACCGCCTCCCTTCCACACTCTCTTACCCCCCTCCTCTCCTCCCCAACTCTCATCCTGCTCCTCCACTCTCCCCCCCTCCCCTTCACCCTTTCCCTCTTCCCAACAAGCTAATGTAGTCACACAATCACAACTCTCCAGCTCGATTCTACACTCAGGAGCTGATACCACCATCCGAGATAATGCGAGTGCTATATCAAGAATAACATTAGACTTAGAAAAAATCAAAGAAAAGTTAGAAATAAAAGACATGGAAATTGAATTGCTTAACACTGAAGTAAAGACCGCTTTCTCACTAGTTGATCAGCTGAAACAAAGAATACATAGCCTTGAAAACCAAATTGTTGACAAGCAACGCCCAAATCAACAGGAAGTGACGGAAATCACTTCCAATCTTCCTCAGAGAACTCCTCTTCTGGGAGACGAAAACTGGACGCAGGCTAAGGTTTCGGATGTACATACGAATGTTTCAATTAGAACTATTAGAGATGCTAATATTGATCTTCTTAGGTGCTGGGTAGCTGAAAAATTTGATTGGGTTCCTACCAAATGTGTCATTTACTGTGACTTACACGACATAATTGATAACACTGCCCCTGAAACACTAATTGACAGCTTAAGTTCTCTAGTTAGTGCACTGAAAGATATAAATAAGAATATGATTATACATGTATGTCAGCTTGCACCAACTTTGATGTCTCATGAAACACAAGAGAAAATTGGGGATTTCAACGAGCACCTAAGAATGTGGTGTGAACTTAACTGTATACCTGTATTAATACTGATCCTGCCTTCAGGCTGGGTAAAGGTGAAATGGACGACATGTGTTATGACATGGAGGGGAACTCACCTGGAGCCACTCTGAATAGGCTGGGCATCATTCGTTTGTTCAGTACTATTACTAAGCAATGCCCTCTCATCAACATATGTAATAACATGGATAGAATTAAGAAAACAACACATGTAGCTTTACCATCACAAAGTTCCAGCACTAACCAACCCAATAGAAAAAAGGATTACATGTCATTTCCCAGTACTAGTATTGACAGTCACAGTTATAGAGATAACAAGACCAATCCCAGCCTGAGAAGGCCCTCAGATATGGCAGGCTTCACTAACCATCAGACGCCAGATCACCGGATAAAGGTTGTGCGGCGTAACTTTACTCGCCCACATAACAATTACACCCCCACACCACCAAGGGAATGGCAGGTGACACGTAGTCAGCCACTCTATTGACAATCTAATATACCCACACATAAGAAGTTTGACAGATTACACGAAACTTATTATAACAATCACAACAAAGACAACCACAACTATTCTCCCCAAAGACACAATTAAAACCATTTGCAGAAAGTTGGATGTTATAATTGTGGAGAGTTTAATCACAGACGATCCTCTTGCAGATTTGATCATAAATTACAATGTGGTACATGTCAGTCTCTAGGTCATAAAAGTCGCTTACGTAGGTATTTACTCTACATAGAGGCATGGCGAAGAAGACTCTGCCGGTAGTTCTACTCCAAGAAAGGACTCCCTAGGCATTGAACATATTAATGTCCAATCTCTTTTATCCAGTCTTGATGAAGTAAAACTTTTAATTGAAGAAAGAAATATAGATGTTTTATGTGTTACGGAAACCTGGCTCCTTCCACATACACCAGACAATTATATTAATGTATCTAATTATAAGGTTTTTAGATGTGAAAATGGACTTGGTGCTGGCGCTGTATATATGTAAACAAAATACTGAAATCTAACCTAATAACTTTAGTATCACTAAAACCACTTGGCATTGAGGATTTTTTGGATTACTGTGCAATGCCGCAAACTACCTGCTATTATTATAGGTTGTATGTACCGGCATCCAAAAGCTTTAGCAGTATCTTTTGATTACATAGAAGATGTTTTTAGGCTAATAAGTGTCAGAAAGAAGTCTCTTGTTATCCTTGGTGATTTCAATGATAATTTACTCTCAAAAGATAATAGATTAAGAAAATTAATAAAAACAACAAACTGACTCAAATCAAGACAAACCCACTAGAATTACTCCACATCTACAACTCTCCTAGTTTTGGGTTTATAACTAACAACCCTAAATATAATTCTAACAACATGATGTTGTTCCACAAGTAATCGCCGGCCATGACCTTATTAGTGTAAAAGTTGACATAAGTAAACCCAAACGCCAACCTATTATCAAAACATTTCGTCACCTAGGAAACTACAGTAATACACTTTTTCTTCAATATTAATGCAGAACTCATATAAATATGCGCAAAATATTTTTAACTGACGAGTAAATGAGCAAGTGAGAATTTTTACTGATGTTTTTTTTAAAAGTCTAGACGAATGTGCTCCAATTGTTACAGAAGTTATTCGTAGACCTTTTGCTCCATGGATGAATGATAACATACGTCATGCTATTCAGATCAGAAACAATGTTCAGAGTAAATTAAAAGCTGATCGTCAGAATACAACACTACAAGAAGAGTATAAAAGAGAGAAAAAGTTGGTCACTACCCTCATTTGCAATGCTCAGTCTTCACATTACAACAGACAATTTAATAATTGTAGAGGAAATACTGCCGCAACCTGGAAACTCATTCGGAAAATTGTTCCTAACAAAAAATGTAAATCTAATGAACATTCTTTTGATGAAGCTAGAAATAAAGTAGAATAAATTAATACCTACTTTGCGAACGTAGGAAAAAATGCTTATGAAAGAACACAATGTATTCTGGGTGACAACGTGCCTACACCTCAAGATCCAAATACTGTTTCTATAGACACTGACTATTTTAGATTTCAACCTGTTGACGGACGTAAACACTGTAATATTGACTATAAAAGATCTAAATGATACTAACTCTGTTGGCTCGGATGCTATACCATTGAAATTTGTTAGGGATGCATTGTATGTAATAGCATTATATTTAACACGTATTATCAACACGTCCATAGTTACTGGTGTTTTCCCTGACGCCTGGAAGCATGCAATAGGGGTGCCAATTTTTTTAAATGTAGACGCTGATAACGTGAGCAGTTTTTGACCTATTTCACTTCTTTCTATAGTATCAAAAATATTAGAAAAAGTTATTGCAAACCAGCTAATACACCACCTAGACGTCAGAAAGCTTCTATCAAATAGCCACATGGTTTTTAGGCCCAGTTGTCCCCTGAGACTGCTCTTACTGTCATTAAATGATGAAATATACAACAACTGTACCCTAGAAAAATATCTTTGGCTCACTCTGTGTGATCTATCAAAAGCTTTCGATAGTGTTAATCACATGATTCTTATAATAAATGTCTCAAGCTCAAAATTGATTCCTACTGGTTTAACAGTTATCTGATGCACCCGAACCCAAACTGTTTTGCATAAAGAACTTTATTTCAAGTAAACACACAATTGATTATGGGGTCCCACAAGGATCAATTTTGGGTCCAATCCTATTAAATATCTTCGTCAATGATTTAACTGAATATGTCAAGGATTGCACAATAATCCAATATGCTGATGACACTCAATTTATACATACCAGTAATGTAGATGAACTTGCATGTCTCATTCGAAAAACTGAAGAAACCCTAAAATGTGCAAGAAATATTTTCTTAGTATGGTTTAATCTTAACTCCAGCACAACGCAGTGTATTTTTATTGGAAATAGGCAACTTTTGTCACATGTCCCCTCCAATACCGTCATCAAAATAGATGAGGATACCATCACCCCAAGCAATCATGTTAAAAACTTAGGTGTGTACATTGATCGGTTTATGCTTTTCGACAAACATATTAATGAGGTACAAAAAAAAGTTGTTGGTACACTAATGTTCATAAGCCGTATAAGTGACAATCTTAATAAACCCTCCCGAATAATTGCTGTGGGAGCCATTAGTACTCAGCATAATCAAATACTGTTTCGGATATGGGCACGACAAATCTAACAATAATGAGCGATGTCCAAAATTACAAAACTTTGCAGCCAAGGTAGCCATAGGGGGTGCCCAAGAAATACACCATGTAACGCCTATAATAAAAGAACTAGGGTGGATAAAAGTAAAAGAGAAGCATAAATTGGACACATGTACCACTGTCTTTAAGGTATTACACGATTTTTACCCTGCATGGTTCAAGAAACTTCCTACTGTTCGTGACGTAACCAAAAGCAGAACCAGACAACAAAATTGTTTATATGTACCCAAAACTAAAACAGATGCGGGTGCTAGGAGTATGGATGTCATAGGTCCTAAAATATGGAACAACCTGCCACTAAATATCACTAATGCTGCTACTTTACCTACATTTAAAAGTAGACCTACCAGCTTCCTTTTAAATAACACATCAACTATATAACCTCACATCATTTTTTAGCAAAGTCTGTATCCTTTTAGCATTGTTTTAGTATTATGACACACCTTTTTAGTATGTGATATTTAAATTCTATTTTTGTATACTATCTTATACTGTATTTTATTGGAATTGTAAAGAATAACCACTTTCAGTGGAAATAAAAATAATTTGAATTTGAATTTGAACTCTCTCTCTCTCTCTCTCTCTCTCTCTCTCTCTCTCTCTCTCTCTCTCTCGTCTCTCTCTCTCTCCTCTCTCCCCTCTCCTCTCTCTCTCTCCCTCTCTCTCTCTCTCCTCTCTCTCTCTCTCTCTCTCTCTCTCTCTCTCTCTCTCTCCCTCTCTCTCTCTCTCTCTCTCTCTCTCCTCTCTCTCCTCTCCCCTCCTCTCTCTCTCTCTCTCTCTCGTTTCTGATCTTTACTCCACAATTCTCTTTCCCTTTTCCCCTTCTCCTTGCCCTCATATCAAATCCTTGCGACACTCCCCCTATTTTTTTTGTCCTATTTTTCTTCTGCATTACTTTCCCCCACCCTTCATAAGCTATTTTATGTCAACGTTCCCTTTATTACATTTTTTCTTTGTATTTTGCCCACTTAATGTTTATCTTCCTCTCACTGTTCTTCTCTTGCCACGTTTCCGCGATCCCACTAACTCTATTATTTCCGCCACAGCATCGACGTCCCCATCTCCTCTCTCATCCGGCTGTTCCACAAAAACCCTTTCTCGCTATTTCTCGCCCCAGATTATCCTCGTCCTCTCCCTCCCTCCTTCGATCCTCTATTTTACCCCGTCTTGTTCCATATTCACCCCGCTGTGCAGTGTGCACCTTTGCTCTCCCTACAGCCACGCCACTCTCCTCATTGGGAGGGAACCCTTGCGCTTGGATGTGTTGTAGCAGCCAAAACATCCATCTCAGCCATGATTTCTGGAAAACATCTTCTCCCCTTGCCCTCTGATACTGCCAATGAAGAGAATCTGACAATCTTTGCTGTCAAGAAATATATCCAGTTTGTTGATTTACATATTTATATTTGTATATATTTATCTATATTTATCTATCTGTCTATAGATCTCTCTCTCTCTCTCTCTCTCTCTCTCTCTCTCTCTTCTCTCTCTCTCTCTCTCTCTCTCTCTCTCTCTGCCCGTCAGGGTGGCAAGGTTGGTAGAGACGTGAGTTCGCAATGTGCAGCGTCCCTGTGCATTCGGTCAGCGGTTCGAGTCCGCCTAGTTCGTGCTGACGTGGCGGCGCTTTGTATAGTCAATAACCTTGTAGTTGGTACTTGCAAAGTGTCTAGATAGGATGAAAATCTTATCTTATCTTATCTTCTCTCTCTCTCTCTCTCTCTCTTCTCTCTCTCTCTCTCTCTCTTCTCTCTCTCTCCCCTCTCCTCTCTCTCCTCTCTCTCTCTCTCTCTCTCTTCTCCTCTCTCTCTCCCTCTTCTCTCTTCTCTTCTCTCTCTCTCTCTCTCTCTCTCTCTCTTCTCTCTCTCTCTCTCTCTCTCTCTCTCTCTCCTCTCTCTCTCTCTCTCTCTCTCTCTATACATTCAATATATATAATATATATATATATATATATATATATATTTATATATCCATCTATCTATATTGGAGGAAATATGAGTTACATTTTTCGATAATGTGTTGATTTTGCTCCTTCTTTGTGTTGTTTGATTCAGAGACCAGATCCATGACTGGCCACGGTGCTGAAATATCAATCCCGTGATGGATATTTCAATAGTCAATGAATAGGTATTGGTCTTGTCAAAGACTACTGTATAGAGTAGTCTTTGGTCTTGTATAAGGCTCAGGACGATCGCGAGGAGGAAATTTATATACATTCCTTTTATGAGACATTCGGTTGATAATTTTTTCATTTTATCCCTCCTGGTAATGCAACTTTCATCAGAAAATTTACACAAAAAGATACCAATTTAGGATACTTCAATAATGCCTCTAGTGTATTGTTGTTATTGATTTATTTTTTGGTGTGTGAATGTTGTATTTTGTCATGGAACTGGATATCATGAACGCTATTGAAGGCATCACATTTGCATCTTCGTCAGAGTGAGAATTACAATGGGTTTTTTTATTCGCCTTCATATACCTGCTTGAGATCTTCACGTCGTGCAATACATACAATTCCGTGTTCGTCTTCCTGCACAAAGGAGTATGTCATTCGTTCATCAAAACAAACAATTCAACGCAACTTGTACTGTACGTGAAATCCTGACAAGAAAATATTACCTGAGGACAGTCATCTATTTTTATCATTATTATGTTATTTTCTTGATCACTGTCGTATATTCTCCTTGCATAATGTAACCCGTGTATTTTAGCTTAATACTAATAAAAGATGCATCTAAATAGCTAACTGTAATTTTTGCAGACTTCCCTTATAGCTTCATCCATCCTCGGCCCAGGAGCATGGAAACATTTCCTCATGGAAAACCATCTACTCATCGTCACCGGTGGAAGTCATTTCTAACAATTTTTTTTTTAGTTCCACATGGGACGGAAAGCTTGTCAGGCGCAGATGTTTTCATTTTCTCGCCTGATGAACGTCGCAACACACACACACACACACACACACACACACACACACACGCACGCACGCACGCTCGCACGCACGCACGCACGCACGCACGCACGCACGCACGCACGCACGCACGCACGCACGCACGCACGCACGCACGCACGCACGCACGCACGCACGCACGCACGCACGCACGCACGCACGCACGCACGCACGCACGCACGCACGCACGCACGCACGCACGCACGCACGCACGCACGCACGCACGCACGCACGCACGCACGCACGCACGCACGCACGCACGCACGCACGCACGCCAAAAAGATATATTAGTGGGATACATGTGCGTGCTGGGCTGCGAGAGAGGGTGGGGGCGAAAGGCAGGTGGGAGGGAAATAGAGAGCAGAGCAGGAGATAAGGAAGTAGCCAGATACTGGAGATGGAGAGTCTTGTCTGGAGCGGCCACCAAGCTTTCCAATACCCTCACTATACGACTTACAGGAGAGGTGGAAGAAAGTCCCTCGATGCCAATGACTGAACTTCACATTAATTAATCAACCTCTTATGCGGAACTTTTAAAAGAATCTCCCGTAAATCATAGTAACTTTATTATGTGTAAATCACGGGGAGGGAAAGACATAACATTGTGTAAGTCAGTGAAATTGAAGGTCATATCATCCTTGCCGGAGTCCTTGCGGGATACCTCAGAGTGTTTCTCTAGATAACGAAATGTTTTATGACTTAATCCGTTAATAACTTTCCATCCACTGAAATCTGTCTCATTTGTCTCTTGCTACGACCTTCCTTCGTCTAGTTTACTGATATTATGGATGATATATCAATGGCATGATTGTTTTTTTTCAATGCAGAGCATTAAATGATCACAAAAGTTTGTTCAATAATTTTACCGATATAGAAGTCTTATTTTTATCTAGAACTATTTTATGTATCCTTTTATGAAATTTATGAATTGAATCTTAGAATTTAATGACTCAGTTTTCCGGAACAAGATTTTGAGGACACTGATATAGTTTTTTAGTCAATGCTGATCGTCCATAATACGTACATTGAAAGCAACAGTAGAAGATATTGTGATGAAGAAATTAATTTGTTTGTCAGAATCGGTTATATTTTTGTCACTAGTCAAAAAGGTGACATCAATAATTAGCTAAAAAATTACGCCCTTAAATTTTTTTCCTCGCGGTTAATACACTTTTTGTTAGTTTTCTTTTGACTGTCAGGATTAAAGTCGCACTGCCGAACCTTTTACACCATATTTATCTTGATTTGCCGTAGTGGGTTAGGATGGGGACAAAGAATAGATAATTTATGATGCAATAGCAGGAGGGGAAAGCATCAGGAATAGAGAGAGATGGGAGGAGTGGTGAGCGGCAGGAGGACCAAGGAAGACAGACGGTGAGGGAGGAACCACGCGTAGATAGGCTCATTAATTAATAAAAATTAATTAAATTAAGAAATTAATAAAATAAAAAAATCGAGTTGCGGAAGGATTCACTTATGTGAAAATGTGAACTTGCGATTTATGAAATTCTAACGTAACGAGAATCTGATGACATGCATTGTAGCAGCAACACACAACTACTTCAGCACTAATATTTCCTACGTGTCGTTGCATCATTCACGTCGTGTTGCGCTAAGCCGGTGTATTCAGGGCTGTGGCGGGGCCGTAGTCCACCGCCGCGCCGTGACTTATAACGTGACGGCGGGAACACAGCGGCTGCACGGTGACTGATGCGCCGCGTAAACCCTTCATTGTGCGTCGGGGGGAAACAGAAGCTCTGACAAAAGGAGCTGAAATTGGAGAGAAAGAATGACAGTCAGAAAGATATATCTGTGTGTGTGTGTGTGTGTAGTGGAGGGAGAAAGGAAAGGAATGAAGAATCTGCACCCAGCAGCACCTTGTCAAGCACAATCCGTGGAAGGGGAGGCTACAGTATATAAAGCCAGGTAGGGGGGAAAACAACCCCCCCCCCATCATGTCACCTATACTCTGTGGGACCCCTAACTGTTGTCTGCACACTAACAGGCTTTCCTGGCTCACACACCCTATAGCAGGGGACCGACCTCTCGCTAACAACCTGGCATAGGACCTATTTGTCGTCCACACCCCAACAGGGGACTTACTTCTCGCCCGCACCCTGGCATGGGACCTACCTGTCGACCACGGGACCTACCTATCGGGCAGGGGACCTACCTGATGGGCGCACCCTGGCAAACAGGCGCAGCAGGTGGTCGTGGCGGGTGTTCTCAGGCACCGTCACCTCATACTCCGGCTGCTCGAACTCCACCGGGTCCCTGCCCACCAACTTGGTCACTGCAATGCAGAAAGACAATGATATAAAGATTATAAGTTGTTAGACCTCCGTGGAATGTTCACACCATTCTCTTACCAAAGATTTTCTCACCATCTTTGTGCTTTGCTCCAAACTATACTGCTCCACTGGTTCCTCGAATATTTAATTTCACCTAAGCGCTTTCTTTTTTTTCTTTTATATCCTTCCTAAAGTTATATATTGTATTCAAAGTAGGTCAGTAATGTGGTCCTGGCATAGCGCCGTTTGCTCAGCCAGGCCGTAACTATATATAAGACGTGCAGGCAAAAACAAAGCGCAGCCACTTTGCTGTTGATGTCGAGAGTATTGAATATGTAATGAAGACATTTTCCTTCACATTTGTAGTTCATGTGATGTAATGAAATTTTATTCTATGAGGATAAATAAATAAAAATAAATAATAAAAAAGAGCCTCATTATGAATATATCAAAACACACACACACACACACACACACACACACACACACACACACACACACACACACACACACACACACACACACACACACACACACACACACACACACACACTACACCACAGACACTCGACACACCACACACACACACACACACACACACACACACCACACACACACACACGCACCCACTCACTTTCCTGTATCCCCGGGTTAGCTTCGTCCCTCTTTCATGGACCATTAGTGTATTTAGTATTTCCTGCAGAAGCGAGGGACTCTTCCGGAGCCTCCCTGCAGCACCACACCGTTGGTAATGTCTTATTCAACAGAGAGCGTCTGGAGGGAGGCGGAAGGGGAGATGGAAGGCGGAAGGTTGGAGGGCTGTGGAGGCAAGGGTACAGGAAGCGTGCGGTGCGTTAAGAGGGGAAGTAAGGCAGGTGGAGGGGAAGAGTGGAGGCTGGTGGAGGTGTGGGAGGAGGGTAGGGAAAGGGTGGAGGTGTTGGAGGCTCGCAGTGTTTCTCAAAGGCAGACTACTGAGGCAGATGGTAATGAATATTCACGAAAGACCGTTCTGAGCGCGAGACGATTCTTTCTCCTTTATGTTCTGCTTACAAGTATATCTTCCATGGTGCCGTTGATTAAGTCACGTCCCGGCTCTCATATACGCGCGTGTGGTTGATTGAAGGGAAATTATAGCACATCATCTATGGTCGGGTAGATGATGAAGGTAAAAAAATGTAGGTTTAGTTCAGGCTTTTACACAAATGTTCACTCTTTGAGACACTCAACTCTTCACATATTTACAAATCGTTAGCTTCGGCCTTATGTTGCAAATTCATGCTGGTCTTTATGCCTTGTGGAATTCATGTTTGCCTTCCTCTCTTTAGTAGTATTTGAGTTTACAATCATTCTTGTATTATAATTATCATCCTGTTCCATTAGTCTGGGATTCACAACGGCCATCCTTTCCTTCCTTCCTTTCTCACACCTTCTCTCCTTTCTTTTTCTTTGTCCTTGTCCTTGGTTCGCCTCTTTACTCACCTGCACTGCCTCCCTATCCTCCTCCCTTTGCTCTGTCTCCGGTCCCCTCTGACAGCTCTTGGCAGGATTAG
>JACEEZ010004430.1:122147-139647 GCA_016584305.1 Chionoecetes opilio | reverse complement strand
GCCGGATATTGATGATCATGAACGCCGGGAAGGTTAAATAGAGAAAAAAAGCATGCCAACATGAATTATAATATAAAGTTGTCCATGAAGGGAAGGATTTGTGGAGCAATGAAAGTAACCAGAACATTTAAGGTAATCGTATGAAGAGAGGTAAAAGCGAAAAGCTAGATGTAAGGCAGATTATGTGACTGGAATGCAATATAGATTAAGTAGATTAAGAGAGATACCGAAGCAAACAAAACTTATGATCGATATGTTGTGTAGATTTTGTGACTTGACTTTCTGTGACTGTCATACGATTTTGCCAGTCGCGTGGGTTCGCACTGTGGTGCAGGATGAATAATTGCGCTTCAAACTGCATCACTGTGTATCCTCTGGCAGGGATGGCGTGCTTATCTTGCGTTTATTGGCCGTTCTCCTACAGACTACTATCTATGTGTTAATAACATGGTAAGGTTGGAAGAGGTAAGAGTAGCTACTTAGCAAGGCAATGTATCTTTCCCGGATTTTCCTACTTAGTTATAAAATGAATGATTAATTACATACCATAATGATTTTTGTGTCAGTCAGGATCGTCTTTGCCCTCTTTACCCTTAATATGAATGCATCTGATGTCGATCCATCATCTGGGAGATCAATGAGAAAAAATAAGGTGCAGACCTTAGGAATTCCTACATGCTTTCATCAATGTAATGTATTTGCAATGTGTGTGTGTGTGTGTGTGTGTGTATGTGCGTGTGTGTCTATGTATGCATATGTGTGTGTAGGGGCTATATCCAAGAATGCTCGTCGAGTCCCGGCTGGTGGATTTTGCCGACCGTCATAACCTCACGCGTGGGATATACAGGAATTGTCGTCAACTGCCCGGTACGTGGAGAGATGTGTAGACGTACAGACAGCGAGTCCAAGGCGGCATCAGTGTTTTGTCTATTTTACACATATATAATTCCCTTTACCAGCCTAATTTATAATTTGTCATTAAAATAATAGTGTTGTTAGTGTTCCCCACTAGTCTGAGGCGTTGCTGTAGAAAAAATGGGCCTGAGTAATGCTTGTGAGAACATTTGAACGTCCCGCCACCAGACAATCTATGGCTGACCATCACCACCATTGGTGGTCGCCGCGGCTTCCTCACCAGTTATCACACCCATATGCCTCCATAGGCCTCCTGCACCTAATTTGACCCTAAATATGACATGTGTGCATTCACAATGTATGTATGTTACTCTCTATTATGTTGAAAACTCACCTGTAATGGTCTAGGAAGAAATATGATGGAAATAAGGGCAGAGCGTAGTGCATGGACAGCGCAACCTGTCGAGTGTACACGCTGATTCTTGTATGTCGCCGCGCAGTGCAACAAATCGCAAAAAAATCGTGAATATAGATAGCCCTAGGTGTGTGTAGCAAAACAAAACAAAAAATTGCCCGGTAGCCTAGTGCTGCCTCCTGAACATTACAAAACACCTGCCATCATCGCCTGGTAGCCTCTGTGCTACCACCCATGTTAATTGAATCTCGCATTCTGTTCAACCTTATCGACGCATCTCTCTGACGGGCTCCTTGCTAGCTCGTGCGTGTGTCCCCTAAATGGGCACAATAGACCAAAACACAGAGCTGCTATATTCAAGAATGCTCGTCGAGTCCCGGCTGGTGGATTTTGCCGACCGTCGTAACCTCACGCGTGGGATATACAAGAATTGTCGTCAACTGCCCGGCGCGTGGAGAGATGTGCAGACGTACCAAAACAAGCGAGTCCAAGGCGGCATCAGTATTTTGACTATTTTACACATATCTAATTCCTTTAACCAGCCTAATTTATCATTTCTGCCGTTAAAATAATAGCTTTGTTAGTGTTCGCCACTTGCCTGAGGCGTTGATGTAGATTGTAGAGAAAATGGGCCTGAGTGATACTTGTGAAGTTTTGCGTACATTTGAACGTCCCGCCACCAGATTAGATTAGATTAGATTAGCTATTTTATTGACTACACCAATACAAAGAAAAATCATATACTACATTAGTCACATCACATTACTACTGTACATATCCTATGGTCCAACAAAAGAAAACATAATTATGATGAAAAACTAAATTATAAATCCTCACTCAACCTAAAACTTCATGCATATATCCGTAATATTTTGTATATAGCTGTTCACATATCATCATCGGTCATTGTTCTTGAGAATAAATCAGAGATACTTTTAATAATATAAACGTTGCGAACATCACTAGATAAGGGACACTCAGCCATGACATGTTCTTCGGTCTGTATCTTGCCGCATGGACACAGCCTCTCATCCACCGGGAGACGGCCGCGTCCCCTCCTATTCCAACTGCCTGCCTCAATAGCTAAAGAGTGAGCTGACACACGGAGGCGTGTAAAAGCTATTGTATGTAATTCACTGATGTTATGCTTTTCAATATACAAAGATCACACTGTTAAGTTAGGATTCATCACATTAAAGTAGGTTATTCTTCTTGATAAGCAGAATACATGATATAATTTGTAAGTGTATCCATTGCTTCTGCACAGTCATCAATATTACTTTTTATAAGATCTGACACATAAGCCTTGGTATTATATCTCGTGTCCAGTACGATTCGCAAAGCAAAGCCTAAAGGGTCATCATCCATCTTAGATCGCTCCGCGTCATATTCGCAAAAAATTTTCTTTGTCTACTTTTAACAAGAGCTTGTATAGGCGGACACCCTGACTCGATGTAACAAAGATCATTGCAAGTCGTACCTCGGACTCCCAGCATCTGTTTAAGGGACCAGTTATATAGTTTAACTATTGGTTTCAAATCTGCATTCAGCCACGACTCACATCCATACAAGACAGCAGATAGTACCACAGCATCAAACATTCTTTTCTTTACAATGAAGGGCACGTCATTATTTTTATGCAATAAGGAAACAAACTTATTAAAGTGCGCCATCTTATCCTACGCGTGAGCCCTGACCGCCGACGCCGCAGAGCCGTCTGCCGTGAAGGGTGAGCCGAGGTAAGTGTAGCGTTGACAGTGATTCACAACCAGTCCATCTACAATCATAGGAAGCCTGTCAGCATCCGAACCACAGATAACCATGCATTTAAATTTAGTCTTAGTCTTATTCACTTTCATGCCATAATTCTTACAAAACTTTCATAGCAATGACAACTTCCTTATCATGTTTGCCCTACTTGTCGATAACAATACCGTATCGTCCATAAGGACCAACAAGTGTAACCATGACCAAAAAATATATGAATCCCAATTTTCCTTTACAATTTTAATTATATCATTAACGTAGATGATAAACAGTAAACATGATGTAGGAGAACCTTGCCTTACTCCTATTGTTGTGGCAATCAATGTTGTTCCAAATATACTGTTAGTAACATTATATATGGCAACTATTGCTTCCAACATTACTGCCCCGCAACCTAACCTCTTCAAAACAGTGAAAAGCACGCTTCTGGGTACAAGGTCATACGCCTGCGAGAAGTCTACAAATGTTATATAGAGCATTCTTTTATTTTTCTTAGCTAGGTATGTTAGTAGACGTCAGGTGACAATATGTTTTATACAGCCGCGACCCCTCTGCGCTCCCGCCTGCTCTCGAATAGGCTTGAACCACTGGTTCAGTCTCGCGCACAATATCAAATCATAGAGCTTTGCGATCGAGTTCATGATACTTTAACCCTGTTCACTCTGTTATTCTCCTGTAGTTTCTTGCGTCTCTACGATTTCCTTTCTTAAAAATCTTCACCAATTTAGCATTAGTCCACGGAACTGGATACCAGGTAGAACTAAATACCATGCATGTTTAATAAACCTGTGTTTAAGAATATCCATTGTGCTGGGAGGCTTCGAAATATACCAGGAGGAACCTCGTCAGGGCCACAGGCTTTCAGTGTGTGTGTGTGTGTGTGTATGTGTTGTACCAGATATCACGAAATGAACCTGGCACATGAGATTCAGCACTTTTTTACCGTAATTTATCGTGAAACTGATCGAGATCATGAGATGTCATGCACAGTTTTCTATCAGCTGTTTTTTCTAAATTTTTTCATCAACAGTGGCTTGCGAAAACATGCAGTGAAACCAAAGTAAAACATGTATATGTTATATGAGTTGTTGGGTTGGCTCTCTAAACTGATGTTGCTTACGAGTTCTCTAAACTCGTGTTGCTTACCCATTGTTACTTTTCACCTTTCGGTAAGTTTGCATTGCTTGTTTATCTATATATCGTCGTAATAGTGCACTGGAGTACCTCTTTTTTTATTAGAGAGAGACAGAGGGAGAGAGAGAGAGAGAGTGGTAACACTGCCCGTAGGACAGACGCCTGACCAATCAGCGACGCTAAACGGAGGGACGCGCTAATCACCTCATGCCGCCCCCAATCACATCATTTGAGCCGGCTTTCTCGAAGCCAATCAGGCGCAAAGACTCACCTGGGCGGCTCGTGAGTCCTGAGGATGAACATTAATATTGAACAGCGCGAGAGTAGATACTGGATAAGCCAGGAGCAGCGATTACCGAGGTGACAGTGTTTTGGTGTGCGCGTGTGTGTACTTGTGTTCTCTGCCCGTCCCTCTCGCAACCCGCTGCAAATCCATAAGGTAAATCATTGTGACACAGGAGCGGAGCGGGTGGCCATAAAGTGTCATCGCAGGGGATCGTCCCGTGGAGTTAGGAGTGTTGCGAAGCTCCAGGAGACCCCTGTCGAAGTCTTCACTGTCGATGTTGCCGTTGGGCGCCGTCTTGAGGATGAGGTGTTTCACCGACTTGACGGCCGCCTCGGCGTGGCCATTAGAATGGGGGTAATGTGGCGAGGATACCGCGTGGTAGACACCCCAGCGCTCCGTGAAGTTCCGGAAGGCAGTGCTGGTGAATTGGGGCCCGCCGTCAGTCCTGAGGCGGAGCGGGACCCCAACTTCCCGGAAGTACCGGCAGAAGAGCCGTATGGTGTGCGTGGTGGTAGTATCGGCCCCGTAGGGGCCGACCACAGGTCACCCGGAGAGTCTGTCCGCGATGACCAGGAACGACTTCCCGGCGACGGAGAAAAAGTCTGCGGAGACGGACTCGAAAGGCCTGGAGGGGTGGTCGTCGCACAGTAGTGGTTCCTGTTGCTGACTGGGCTGTAGGATCTGGCATGGCTCGCAGGCTTGGACGGTGCTGGTAATGTCGGCATGGATACCTGGCCAGAAGACAGTCTGCTGTGCCCGGCGCTTCGTGGCTGCGACACCTCGGTGACTGTCGTGCAGCCGAGCAAGGGTGCGGCAGCGGTGGGCTGCAGGAACCACAATTCTTTGGCCATACAGGACCAGCTCTCCGTCTGCGTACAGGCAGTCACGGAATTTCGAGTAGAGGAGTAGAGAGCTGTGCAGGGTGTACCGATTAGGAGGGAATCCTGACGTCACGCAGTCCCGTAGGCGGGTGTACGACGGTTCTGTCGCTGCTGCGGCTCGGAGTTCATGGATCGTCCTATCGGCGTCTTGGTGTGGCGGATCGAGGTGTGAAGGGTCCTGATCCTGGTTGATGGCGTTGAGGGACACGACGCTCCTGAGGTGTGCTGCGGCTTCGGTGCACACCATCTCGTCCTCTGGCGTGGGGCGGCTAACTGGGGCTCGTGACAGGGCATCGGGGATGCAGAGCTGCTTCCCAGCACGCCACACGGCTTTAACAGGTAGGGCGAAACCTTCTCCTTGAGAAGTTGGAGGCGAGGGTTCTTAACCCTTGGTTAAACTCTGCTTGTTCTCATGCTGTCCGAGATAGAGAGGTGGCTCACAAACGGTACCGTAAGCATCCATCTCCTGAAACTCATGTCCTTTATATTTCTGCCCGTAATCATGCCAAATCTTTATTTCAACTTACCAAAAACTCTTTCATTCATAGAAAATGTCAAAATCTTTCTGAATCAAATTCCTCTCGTGACTTCTGGCATCTAGCTAATAACATCTCTAACAATTTTTCTTCTTCATCTTTCCCTCCTATGCTTCACCCAGATGGCTCCACAGCTGTCTCATCTACTTCTAAAGCTGAACTCTTCGCTCAAACATTTGCTAAAAATTCCACTCTGGCTGATGAAGGGCTTGTTCCTCCTTCTCCTCCACCCTCTGGCTATATTATGCCTGTCATTAAGATCCTTCGGAATGATGTTTTCTTTGCCCTTTCTGGCCTAGATCCTCGGAAGGCTTACGGTCCTGACGGAGTCCCTCCTATTGTTCTCAAAAACTGTGCTTCTGTGCTTGCACCTTGCCTGGTCAAACTTTTCCGTCTTTGTCTATATACTTCCACCTTTCCTTCTTGCTGGAAGTTTGCTCACATCCAACCTGTTCCTAAGAAGGGTGACCGTTCTAATCCTTCAAACTACCGTCCTATAGCTTTGACTTCCTGCCTTTCTAAAGTTTTTGAATCTATACTTAATAAGAAGATTCTTAAGCATCTATCTGCCCACAATCTTCTATCTGATCGTCAGTACGGTTTCCATAAAGGGCGATCTACTGGCGATCTTCTAGCTTTCCTAACTGAATCTTGGTCATCCTCCTTTAGAGGTTTCGGTGAAACTTTTGCTGTTGCCCTTGACATATCAAAAGCTTTTGATAGAGTCTGGCACAAATCTTTAATTTCCAAACTACCCTCATTCGGTTTCTATCCTTCTCTCTGTACCTTCATTTTAAGTTTCCTTTCAAACCGTTCTATTGCAGCTACTGTAGACGGACATTGTTCTTCTCCTAAATCTATCAATAGTGGTGTTCCCCAGGGTTCTGTCCTATCAACCACTCTCTTTCTATTATTTATTAATGATCTTCTAAGTCTAGCTCAAAGCCCTATCCACTCCTACGCTGATGATTCTACCCTGCATTTTTCAACGTCGTTTATTAGACGTCCAACTCAACAGGAACTAAGTGATTCACGGAGAGATGCCACCGAGCGCCTAACTTCTGATCTTTCTATAATTTCTGATTGGGGCAAAGCAAACCTTGTTTTGTTCAATGCCTCAAAAACCCAATTTCTTCACCTATCTACTCGACAAAACCTACCAGATAACTATCCCCTCTTCTTCAATGACACTCAACTGTCTCCTTCTTCTACAATGAACATTCTAGGACTATCCTTTACTAAAAATCTGAACTGGAAATCTCACATCTCATCTCTTGCTAAAACAGCTTCTAAGAAGTTAGGTGTGCTGTGGCGTCTGCGTCCTTTTGTTTCTCCCTCCCAATTGCTTGCTCTCTACAGGGGCCTTATCCGCCCATGTATGGAGTATGTCTCACATCTTTGGGGAGGATCCACTCATACAGCTCTCCTAAACAGGGTTGAGTCAAAAGCTTTGCGTCTCATCAACTCCTCTCCTCTGACTGACTGTCTTCAATCCTTAAATCACCGCCGCAATGTTGCTTCTCTTGCTCTCTTCTACCGTTATTTTCATGCTCACTGCTCTTCTGAACTTGCTAACTGCATGCCTCCCCCACTCCCGCGTCCTCGCTGCACAAGACTTTCTACTCATTCTCATCCCTATTCTGTCCATCTTCCTAATGCAAGAGTTAATCAGTATCTTTACTCTTTTATCCCTTTCACTGGTAAACTCTGGAACTCTCTTCCTGTTTCTATTTTTCCACTTTCCTATGACATACATCTTTTCAAAAGAAGAGTAACAAGACACCTCCTGAACTAAATTGGCCTACCCCTCTGTTTTTATTTTATTCTCTTACTGTCTTCTTTATAGGGACTGACAACTAAGCGGGCTTTGTGTTGCCCATTTTTGTTGTGCCCTTGGCCAGTTCCTTGTGATGTAAAAAAACAAAAAAAACAAAAACAACCGCGTCCAAGGTATAGTGGTTGAGAATCGGGATCAGGGGTCGATGGTCCGTCATGAACGTGAAGCTCTGTAGGCTTATCAAGTAAGGCCTGCACTTCGACATGGTCCAGGCGGCGGCGAGCAGTTCGAGTTCAATGGTGCCGTAGCGGGTCTCGGCGTCAGCGAGGGATCTTGAGCCACACTGAACGAGGCATGTGCGTCCCTGGCCATGATCTTGCAGAAGGGCGTAACCAAGCCCGTAGAGGCGAGAGGCGTCACTTTGAAGAAAAACTGGAAGTGCTGGGTCAAAGTGAGCGAGAATCGGCGGTCGAAGCAGCGCCGTCTTGACACGACTGAAGGCCTCGTCGTGATCAGGTGTCCAAGTAAACGTTCTTTTCGGGCTCATCAGGGGGCGGAGTGGCTGGGCGGCAGCGGCGATGGCTGGGGTGAACTCTGACAGCTGGTTCACCAGGCCCATGAATGAGCGGAGGTCAGTCAAGTTAGCGGGAGTCGTGAAGTCCCGGATGGCACTGACTCTGTCCTCATCCGCGGCCACGCCCTCAGCTGAGAGGTTATACCTGCAGAAGCTCACACTAGGCGCGGCGACCACAAACTTGTCCTTGTTAAGTGTGATCCCGTACTTGCGACATCTAGTGAGCATCTGGTGAATATGTTGGGGATGCGTGGGGAAGTCGTTGTCGAAGAGGAGAATGTCGTCAACCACCTTAACGCAGTTATCTACACCCTGCAGGGCCAGGTCGCCGCGGAGACAGTAAGCGTCACCGGTAGCCGAGAAACCCATGGGACCTCTGCAGTGTTGAAAGCGGACGTAAGGTGTGATAAAGGTTGTCAGGTGTTGGTCGTCCTCGTGCAGTTCCAACTGCCAGTACCCGCACAAGGCGTCCGCAGTGGTGAAAAAACTTGCTGACGGGTTAACACTGTAACGGCGGTGAATGGAGTTGGGGAAGGATGTGTCGGGCGGGCCACTTGAGCGTTGAGTTTCGTCAAGTCAACCGTGATTCTCACACCTTTATCCTTAACCTTGTTTGAACAGATGTTCAAAGGAAGCGATGAGGAGAAACTCAAAGATATTGTGATAACTAGGGAAATGTTTTTTAGGAAATCAGTTGAGATAGGCGATGTGCCATTATTGTGGAGGAAAGGAAATGTTGTTCCCATATTTAAGAAGGGAGACAGAGGACTAAAGTCAAATTATCGACCCGTAAGTCTAACATCAGTGGTGGGTAAATTATTGGAATTATTATTGCAAAAAACAGTAGAGAGCACTTAGATAAACATAGTTTGATCAATGATTCACAACATGGATTCACCAAGGGTAGGCCATGTCTCACCAATTTATTGAGTTTTTATAGGAAAGTTTATGAGGCGGCAGATAATGATAAGGATTATGATATAATATATCTGGACTTTAGTAAGGCATTTGACAAAGTACCACACGAGCGACTCTTAAATAAGGTTAGGGCTCATGGTATAGATGGGAAGGTTCTTCATTGGATCAGAGCTTGGCTAAGTAATAGGCAACAAAGGGTTACAATTAATGGTTCTAAATCTGAATGGGTACTGGTGACAAGTGGAGTTCCACAAGGGTCTGTTTTGGGCCCATTACTATTTTTGATTTACATCAACGACTTGAATAGTGGGATTAGCAGTGATATCAGCAAGTTTGCTGATGGTACTAAGTTAGGTAGGATTATTGGATCACAGTCTGACGTAAACATATTGCAGGGAGACTTAGATAAACTTAACGAGTGGGCAGTCAGATGGCAGATGGAATTTATTATTGATAAATGTAGCGTTATGAATGTTGGTAGAAAAAACCCTGGTAATAGATACACCATAAGCAATGTATCGCTGAAAAGCTCAGAAGGTGAAAAAGATCTTGGAGTGAGGGTGAGCCCAGACCTTCGACCTAGGAAACAATGTATTGAGGCCAGAAATAGAGCTAATAGAGTATTAGGATTCATTACCAGAAGTGTTAAAAGTAGAAGTGCGGAAGTTATTCTAAAGCTTGATCTGGCTCTAGTCAGGCCTCACCTAGACTATGCGGTTCAGTTTTGGTCTCCATATTAAAGGATGGATATAGTGTTGTTAGAAAAAGTGCAGAGAAGGATGACCAAAATGATACAAGGGATGCGTAACTTTAGTTATGAGAAGAGATTGAAGTTATTAAAAGTACACTCACTAGAGAGACGCAGAGTAAGGGGCGATCTGATAGAAGTTTTTAAGTGGATAAAGGGATTTGATAAAGGAGAGGTAGGAAAAGTTCTTACGGCTTTTAACCAGGTTAGAACAAGAAGTAACGGATTCAAGTTGGAAAAGCGTAGATTTAGAAAGGAAATAGGGAAAAACTGGTTCACGAATAGGGTGGTGAATAAATGGAATGGTCTCAGTAGACAGGTAGTTAGTGCGGTGTCATTAGGGAGCTTTAAAGAGGAGCTGGATAGGTTCATGGATGGGGAATAATTGGGGATGAAAGGTGGATGTAGGTATTGTTAGGTAACAGGAACTACCACGTGTAGGCCTCGCGGCCTCTTGTAGCTTCCTTATTTTCTTATGTTCTTAGTCACGACGACTAGCGGATAACACCACTCTGAAGGGTCGTCACCGACAGGCTTGATGATCCCCTGACGTGTCATCGACTCAAGTTCCTCCTGAACTTGACGCTGGAAAGCGAAGGGAACCTGCCTCGGTGTGTGAATGGCGAATGGTACGGCTCCCTCCTTCACGTGAATCCTCATGGGTTTGCCCACCCTGGGTTTCAGAGGAGACGTTTTGAGATCCGGCTTGGCGAGTAAACCGTCGGAAGCTCGCGCAGAAAGTGCGCCCGTGCAGCTGACTTAGACGTGGTAGGAGGGAGAGTCATCTCAGCGCATCTGTTGACGTGCTTTACCTCCAATAGTGGCTTCAGGAAGGCAGGTGAAATGATAGCCAGCTTCATGCAGTGGCCGTAGGAGAGGAGGGGCGTTTGAATACCCTCGTGCACCTGTATCTTGGCGGTACAAGATTTCCCGTGGAGCCGTAAAGTAGCGTAAAAACATCCCACAGCAGGTGTCATTTATGACCCATCCGCTGTCAGCGTAGTAGTGGACGGTAGAGGCTGTAGGGCCGTGTTAGGCTGCTGAGGGGGATGTGAAGCATTTGCAAGTGTCTCGTGCCGATGACAGTGACGTCGGCGCCTGTGTCTGGTAACATCTGGAGCCTTGAAGTAGACTCGCCGTGCACCAGGTGAACGCAGACCGGGGTTGGGGTCTTGGCACTTGAAGATGAGACATCTGTTACGCTACGACAGTTGCTGTATTTACGCCGTGAGGTGGGTGATGCGCGACCAACGTTTAACGCGCCACCCTGGCCATCGTGGCTAGGCGTGTTGCGGCAGAACCTGTCGTAGTGGCTAGTCTTGGTGCAGAGGCGGCATTGGGCTGTCTTGGCGGAACACTTGTCAGTCCCCGCCCAATGACCTTGACGGCCGCAGTTGTAGCAAGACGCTGCCCTGGCCGGACACTTTGGGCCATGACGTCGCGCGCAGGATTGGCAGGGGTGGACAGGGCTGGGAACCGCTGTTCTAAGTTGAGTCTTCACGCGCTGACCTGAAGGTTGCTGTTGAGGTGAATGAGGCGTCATGTCGTGGCGCCTGCCTTTCTTGTAGGTAGACATGCCGCAAAGCTGGCTTGGAGACGAGTATATAGCGGAGGCTGTATAGCGGGTGGCTTCAAAGGAACGGCAACAGGTGACCACATCATGGAGAGGCGCCTGTGTCTAGGGAGATAAGGCGTGGAATCAGCTCTTCATCTCGCACCCCCATCAGTAGAACCATTTTCAATTGGATCTCCGCGCACGTCATAGCGTTACCAGTACACAAGTCGACCTCCTCTGCCAGGTTCTTCAGGCGTACGAAGAAATCGGAGAATGATTCGCCGTCAGCCTGCTTACAACACAGGAGTTCTCGACGGCGCAGTGCTTCATTCGTTGGCTCTTGA
Organism: Chionoecetes opilio; assembly: GCA_016584305.1. Taxonomy (NCBI): domain Eukaryota; kingdom Metazoa; phylum Arthropoda; class Malacostraca; order Decapoda; family Majidae; genus Chionoecetes; species Chionoecetes opilio. Next base: position 127,857 of record JACEEZ010004430.1, on the reverse strand, counting down.
AGTGGGACTGTAGGGTGTCTAAGACCTCTGTCACAGTCAAGGAAGTGTAAGGTGCGATCCCTACGGTATGTTCTAGGATCTTTTGTACGTCCTGTCATACAGCCATCCGCAGCTGGATGAGTTGCTTATGTCGTGGCAGCCTCTTTGAATTCTCATGGTGGAGAAATCTTCCCACAGACGACGCCACTGCCGGAAAACTTGGAAGGAAGAATCAGCCAGCAACGTCGGTGGGCTGTGGGCCACATGCTTGCCTGCGGAAGTCGCGACGGTGGGCGTGGCAGCCACAGGAGAGGCGGCGAGCGAGAGATGGTTGTCGCAGGAGCCGCGACCGTGGGTGACGGGCCGCGCGCACCGGCTTCATGGGAGGCTGAAGGTGAAGGAATGTGCCGCGCGCTGGCAGCAGACTGCGGAGGAGACAGACGTGTGACAAGGACTTAAAACCGTGAATCCTCCTCCTTTCTCCGGCCCGTTGTCAACGTAATCGTCTCTCCTCATCACGCTGGCACCTCTCCTCTTCATCCGGGATGCGTCGATTATTATCAGCTGAAAACCCGGGGACTCCTCCAAATAGCGAATCAAGCTTGATATCGCGTCCCCCGATAGCGGGGATGAATGTGTTGTGTTTAGTCGTTCAAAGGGTGGGAAGCGATTTCCCTCTTCGTCATCCTCCGAGCCGCAAGCCCCCGAATGAAAAAAACGGGGAATGACATCTTGAAGGGAGACATAATTTCAAAAAGAAACCACCGTACGTGGAATATCAAGAACACAGGGAGATGTGGGTTGTGTGTGTGTGTGTGGTGGTGTGTGTGTGGGCGTGTATGGGTGGCGTTGGAGCAAGGGGGGGGGGGGGGAAGATGGGGTCTGCCGGGCCGCCCTCCTTCTTGCACTGTCTCCAATGTCACCCGTACCAAGCGGCGATCCGATGAACAACCAACGGGCCCCGGTAAAAAAAAACGCACACTAAAAAAACACACACGGCACTTATGGTACACTGGTGACCCTACCGTCATACGCAGTCCACACGCCTTACGTTTTGTTCACAGGCACACGAACACACGTCGCTGGGGGACGAAGTAGTCCAGGGAGGAAGCGTGGGGTCGCGGTGAAGGATGCCTCGTGGCGTCAAGGCGGGTGGTGTGTTCGGGGGAATGGCGGGAGTCGTTCCCGCCCCTCTCTAAGTTTTTTTACCTGCGATCTGCGCCATGCTGCCCCTATTTTCCGTAGGTGTTTATTATAGAGAACAGAGATATGCGGGACACCACGGCGAGGAGCCGGTCTTGAAGGTCTGACCGCGGGGAAAACGACTAAGAGTAAGTTACATGGATGCCTGGGGGGGCGGTGCACTATTGCCACATTGTGGCGCAGTTGCCATATAACAATATGTGTGTATTAAGAGGCGTGCATATTATGTAGGTGTGACTGTCTGGTTATAATCACATATCCACATTTTCCTCGAGTCATTATTGCAGTTACCTCTTAACTGTTTGTGTTACCTGTGTATGACCCAGGTGAGAGTGTGGGAGGAAAAGTAAGATTGTGAGGCGAGTATTTTCATCATTACTGTTAGGCTGCTTATAGTGCTTACACACGGGCGACTCTGGCACTACTCACTAGTACTCATGTGGCACCACGCAGTCGCGGGGATGTGGCTTCCCTATGTGGTTACCTTTTTTTTTTTTATGAAAACCCTTTCACGGCAGCATGTGGGTGTTCTTAGGCTACTTGACGGTGCATAAATATTTAAGTGGATATTGGTTCTCATCAGGGATCGAACTCAGGTCACCGAGAATGCCAATCGGAACGCTAACCACTCTGCTACCGCCTCCCCAACGTCTACAGTTGATGATGCATTAATATTTTCAACTCTGAAAATATAAGAGGTTAAGTTTCATTCGACACCAGTGGCCGTGTAAGACTAAACTTTGACGTGTATGTTTTGCCAGCACACACACACACACACACACACACACACACACACACACACACACACACACACACACACACACCAGCACGCACGCACGCACGCACGCACGCACGCACGCAACGCACGCACGCACGCACGCACGCACGCACGCACGCACGCACGCACGAAAACGCACGCACGCACGCACGCACGCACGCACGCACGCCACGCACGCACGCACGCAGGGCACGCACGCACGCACGCACGCACGCACGCACGCACGCACGCAACGCACGCACGCACGCACCCCAACGCACGCACGCACGCCGACGCACGCACGCACGCACGCACGCACGCACGCACGCACGCACGCAACCACACACACACACACACACACCACAACACACAACCTGGTTTTCCTGGGGTGAGTAGTTTCAGGAAACAGTTGGTTTGCCCGGGGCCACGCTGATGCGCCGCCAAGTAAAACCCCGTCTGCTCGTCTCTTCGCCATCTGGTCTATGATGCTTTTGCTGGCAGCGCAGAGGTGGTAATGGGGCAGTTTGGGGTTTGATCGGGTATTGTCCTTAGGAACTGTCTAGGTGGTTCTTGAAACGTTCAAGGTTATTTTTCCGTTGAGTCACGCAGGTTTTGGGGCATTTGCATTGAAGAGGTGTGGCCCTCTTATAGCGAAAGCGTTTTCTTTGAGCGTCTTGACTCTTGTACTTGCTCTGGGGTATAAACCTTTCAATATGGCAGAGCAGACCCCCTCGTGGGTGGTTGCTGGACCGTACATTCAAGTTATTTACAGATTTTCCGGTCAATATTTTGTAGATGTATAATATAGCGTTTCCTTTCTCTTTTCGCCTTTCTAGTGAGTAAAGGTCGAGTTTACGTAACCTTTCCCCGTAGTCCAAATGTCGGACGTCAAATATTCTATCGGTTGAAAGATCGTTGTACTGCTTCAAGTGACTTGCTTGACAACAATACTCCAAAAAACGGTGTCACGAGGGGACTTGTATAATGTCAGCATAGGAAGCCTTTCACGTGTCCGGAAAGTGGGGAAGGATCCAGCCAGCCTGGCTTCGTGCCTTCTTTACCAAAATTTTGTATATGTTGGATAAAGTTTCCCTCACAGCTGAGGGTAATTCCTAGGTCTCTTATATGCTCCTTGCTGTCTATATGTGAACCGTCCGGTGCTGCAAACGTGTGTGCATTGTAGTTAATTCCCCTTTAACTGTAATGTATATGCTCAAATTTGTTGTCATTGCAGGACATGTTATTTTGCTCTGCCCACGAGTAAGTGATGGCCAGATCAGTTTGTAGTTGTTCGGCATCAGAACTGAAGAAACTTCCTTCAGTACCCTGGTGTCATCAGCAAAAGAAGCTACAGGGCGAGTGTAGGACGTGTCTGTTTATGTCGGAGATGTGGATCAAAAATAGCAGGGTCCAAGGACCGTCCCTGTGGCACTCCCCTGTTGACCACTGACGACTGAGACACTGCACCGCCAGCCGCTACGCACTGCTCCCTCCCTGTCAGTAAGGAACGAGTTTCAGCCACATCCCGAGCTTTCCAGTAATGCCCATTTGTGTATCTTGTGTAGTAAAATGCCCGGGGTCTACCTTGTCAAAGGCTTTCGCAAAATCAAGATAGACCACATCAACATTTTTGTTATATTCCAGCTTTTTTAAAATTGTTTCATAGTGGGCGAGCAGTGGGAGAGGCATGAACGCCAACGCGAAAGCCATGTTGGTCTTGGTTCATTTTGTTATTTTGTTCGAGATACTGAGCCATGTTCTTAACCATTATCTCTCCAAGATTAATAATGTGGGAGGTTAAGGCAACTGGTTGATAATTTTTTGCTTCTGTCTTCGACCCTCCCTTGTGGATTGGTGTGATGTTGGCACTTTTTAATTGCTTTTGGGACTAATCCGGATTCTATTGAAGTTCTATAAAAAGAGAGCAAAGGGAACCTCAGCTCTTTTGCACAACGTTAAGGAGCACAGCAGGGAAGTGATCGGGTCCCGCTGCCGAGTTAGTAGTCAACTCTTTAATTGCTCCTTCTATGATGTCTCTGCTTAAAGTTATGTCCGTCAGTTTTGATGTGCAGTCAGTACCTTGGCGAAAAAAGTCCATAGGTGAGTTGATATTTTGTCTTTCACGGGGGTTTCTGAAGACACTTTTGTACCCCTTGGGTTCATTTATGGTTCTGCCGTCTGAGTCAGTCAGTGGGCCAACACTCGCTCTCATTACTGACTAGTTTGCGGCATACTTGTAAAAGTATTGGGATTGGTTTTAATACATGCCACAGCTTGTATTTCTTTCCGGTCATCTTCTAATTTAACTGATCTTTTAAGTTTTTCTTCTATAATGGTAATAATGGTAATTCCACACAAACACCCACACACACACACACACACACCACACACACCACCACACACACACACACACACACACACACACACACACACCCCCACACACACACACACAAAACACACACAAAACACACACACACACCACACACACAACCAAAACACACACACACACACACACACACACACACACACACACACACACACACCCCACACACACACACACACACCCCACACCACCCCACACACACACACACACCACACACACACACACACACACACACACACACACACACACACACACACACACACACACACACACACACACACAAAACACCCCACCACCCACACACACACACAACACACACACCCCACACACAAAACACACACACACACACACACACACCCACCACCACACACACACACACACACACACACACACAACACACACACAACACACACATCGTCACTACCATTAAAGGGTGCTACACTGGAACCACCCTGAACAGCCGTCGAGCGTAATGATATAATGTCACAGGTCTGCACGCCATATGAGGCCCGTAACTTATAGTGATCCTGAAATGGGCCCTACCCATAACTACGTCACGGTTTGTTTACATCGGTGCATTGTGGGGATAGGCGGGGTCGCCGCGGGTGGACCTCGAAGGGAAAACTACGGCGATGGAAAAAATTTCGAGTTTTTTTGCGCGAATTGATATTCCAGGTGCTATATTACTGTGCTCTATTCTCGCTGACAACACATAAGAGAAAGACCTGAGGGAGTGGCTGATGTGCAGAGGCTTCTAAACCAAGAAAACAAAAGTCATAACAGAGCCTTGTCAAAAGGTAAGCAACTGGTAGGTACGTAATGTGTCCCTACACTTGCTTACTTCTTAATGAGACTCTGCTGTGACTGTTTTCTGGTTTAGAAGCCTTTGCACATCAACCATTAACCTCAGGTCTTCTCTATGTTGTCAGCGAGCCCCGGGAAATATAGCACCTGGAATATCAATTTCGCCCAAACAAATCGAATTTTTTCATCGTCGTAGTCTTCTCTTTGTAGGTGTACATATTCACGGTTATGATAGTATTAAAATACCTTATGAATTGAGTTCCTTTTGTTGTCTTTCCCCATAATAAGTAGTGGTACATCATGGTTTATGTGTTACTTGACGAGCCAATGAATACTCTTGAGTCTATACCAACATCACCAACCTTTGCTTTGATTTATCTTATTACTCCATCCATAAACAAGTTGCATAACCACCGTGACATTACCCATCCTATTGGTACCTGGTACTGTCGTCTACCGATATTTGTATCCCTACACAAATCGGGAAAGCTCGCCGACGGTAATGGCTAGGTTAGATTTTGCTTTGTTTTATCTTATTACTCCATCCATAAACAAGTTGCATAACCACGATGACATTAGTCATC
>JACEEZ010004430.1:77147-117147 GCA_016584305.1 Chionoecetes opilio | reverse complement strand
TTTGCTTCATATACATGTACACTTTAATTGTAAATTGTAAACTGTAGCAATAACTTACACTAGTACCAATCTAATAACACTTAGAACATTGGTCTATGTTAAAGGCCGAGGGTTTATCCTTTTACCACCTTTAACAGTATGCACTTTCATGTATGGGATACAACTAGGTTCACAGTTTATGTACTACTACTCCTAGCCCGATCGTTCATCCAGTGCCATTTAAGTCCCGTGCGATCTGTAAACCATCCGAATGAATGAAGCCCCTTCATTCTTGGCTCGGCTCTCCCGCGTTGGCACACCCTGTCTATTCAGGTATGGTTATCTAACTTAAATGGGGCAAATTAGATAACATTTGGGACACTAAGTTACATCTTAGCTGACACTGAACCCCATGCTGGGTTTCACAGCAGTGAAGTCACCAGTGTGCCCTGGTAGTGCAAGGACATTCACTCCTTTATGATAAACAATAAACAGAGAAATAAAATGCCACACAACAAATGGATGTGAGGATTACGAGGAAACAAACACGTGAGGATCAATCACCTATACATATCTGATGTGAATATAGCATGTTCAGCCATCCCTAGTTTTCAACAGTTTCTATCAAAAACTATACACACTGCATCTTCAGATAATTTCATGAGTAAATATACAAAATAGTAAAATCTACTAGTAAATAAACAAAGTGTACGAATCATACATACGTCAAAATTACGATTTGTACACTTCAATTTCTTATTTGTTGGGCAGCCATTTTGAAAACGGTGGCCATTTTGAATTTGAAAATACCAGAAATAGATTTTCTGGATCAAAATACCCTAGAATTCATGTATTGGTTGACCCTCTGTGTGAATTTTCAAGGGATGTATGGTATTTTATGTATTTTGATATAATTTTGGCGGCCATTTTGTTTGATGCTAATTATCTCAAATTACCCAAGGCTGACAGCGAGCCAACATATATATTTTTCAAACCGGATATGTTGGCAAACAAATTCCACTAAAAAAAAAACTTAATACCCCAAAACAAGGTTATAAGAAAAATGTATTTTTGGCTGCCGGACTATAAGTATCCTTGTCCACTAACTAATTTGGTATATTAGGTTACTTTTTAAAATTTTATGGCTCGACAACACACGATTTTTTTTAGTAAAGGAAAGATGTGGGTGTGAAGAGATTAAGGGAAGGTGTGTGTTAAGGGAGTATCGTCAAGGAAAGTGTGTTTGTTATGTTCTGCTAGATCGAGAGGAAGCTAATTCGCTTATTGCAGGAAAACAGGGCCTTGGTTTCCATATAATACCGTGGTTTTAAATATTCTGTGTTACCATAACATAAGCAAACAATTTTTACTTGTCATAATTCACCCAACATCATTGATTCATCTCATAAATAATTGTTCTATCCACACAAGCCATATATTTTCCCCTAATTATGGTATATTCCCATTTTTCAACAATTTCATATTACCATTTTATCAACCAATATAACCGATTAGAGTACGTAGGTCGGTGGCAGCTTCATTTGTGACGTATTGTGTGAATCCTGAGCATCAATAAGTTACTGGCCGTGTTCTCGATGCCTCAGTAATAGTGTTGTGATACAGGTGTTACTGGCTTGGTCTCACCTTCCGATTATGAATAAGAGCAAGAACACACACAAACACAGTCATACACACATACATACACACACACACACACACACACACACACACACACACACACACACACACACACACACACACACACACACACACACACACACACACACATACACATACACATACACACACATCATATTTCAGTAACATTCAGGAACAAAGTCATCCAGAAACTACAATTAGCTTTTTGTCCCTGTAGGTGCCCTAACAGATAATCAAAGCCGAGTAAATCATATTAGTGTGTGTGTGTGGGTATGTGTGTTTGTGTGTGATTGTGTGTGTGTGTGTGTGTGTGTGTGCGTGTGTGTGTATGTGTGTGTGTGTGTGTATGTGTGTGTAATTCACCCCCGGTCTTCGCACACAAGCTGGAATCGCGATCGCCAGTTTTACCCTCCCGGAAAGAGTTACGAGATCGCACTGACCGATCTTTGGGTAATGCTGTGACCTCACACATCCCCTTGCTCAAGAAGGGCAGCTACCGTCCACATTTGTCAGTGAAAAATCCGCAGGAGCGAGCGGGTATTGAATGCGCGACCACAGAATGGTCAGACACGCTCTTAAATTACTAAACCACGCAGGCGGTTTGTGTGTGTGTGTGTGTGTGTCTGTGTGTGTGTCTGTGTGTGTCTGTGTGTGTCAGTGTGTGTGTGTGTGTGTGTGTGTGTGTGTGTGTGTGTGTGTGTGTGTGTGTATGTATGTATGTATGTATGTATGTTTACATCTAAGAGACAATGGGTAATGCTAGGATGAGTGAGGTGTGCGCATATAACAGGTGATTCTCAGGGAGTGACTCGTAACCTTGACATAAGAAAAGAAACCTGTCCAGGACACCTTCAGGCTGTTAGCAGGATATCGTAGCATAGTTTATGTACCTCTCTACTGTATACAGTTCCTAACATCGAGTATCATCTCCCTCTCACCATCCCCTCGAAACTAGCTGCCTCCTATAATGCCAACTGTCTTCTTGTTAGATTGTACAAGAGTAATACGGAAGGGTATTATAGCTAGTATCCATACATCCCAGAAGGTCTTACCAATGTCAGATATGTCGTCCACGCTGCTCACACCCCCACTGGCACCTCTCTTTCTTCCCTCCCTCCATCAACAGTCAAGGCTACTATACTCTTATATTTTAATTGCCTGTTGTCGTCAGTCTTGCCGCACCTCCACAACGTACTCTATATTCCCCACTCCACCTCTCCTACTCAATCTTCCTTCACTCACACATATCACTACCATGTCTCCACTCTTGATTCGCTGCCCTTTATCAGAGACTAAGCACTTTCCTTCTCTCGAATCCCATTTCCTCGTCTGAAGTTAGATGCATTTTTACTCACCTTGAAAATTGACAGAACCCCTACAGTTTATAGATTCCATCCGCTCGTCATGAAATACGAAATCGAAGCTTAATTGATTTGATATTGAAGTAAAATTATCATTAGCACAATACTGTGGACCCTCTCGCTGAGCTTGTGAATGTCATTGATCCAGCAAATTACATGCTAACTGCAGATCAAACGCCACTCATCTTAATACCGTTCGTAAGATTGACTCAACACAAAGACCTTTATTCGAGAAGTATTGCCTTTCAGTCATTAACTAATACACAGATCTGCCTGATGACTAGAGTTCAGTCAGGCATTGCTTTCTAAAGATAAGCGCCTATTTTTTAATCTTCCCTTTTCCCCCCCGGCCTCATAAGGAACTGCAATTGCATATTTATAAACCTCAGACCCTTGAGCACTCCTACACAAGGACAGTTCCTTCGTCAATCAAGGTAAACATACGACAAAAAAGGTTCACCCACACAACAAACACCGCGTAACATAACTATCCACCACAATAACTTAGACGCGGTAACGTTATCACCAACACCTGTATATCAAGTTAGGGAGTTAAGGGTCACGACGCTCGGGGCACTTTGGAGGGAGGTGATGAGGCAGCGAGTCCATGATAAGGCGGACGGAAAGGGCGGAGGAAGGAGGGGCGCTACTCATGCAAGTTCATATAAGTTTGGGATAGGAAGGAGGTGGTGGTGAAGTAGGGTGACGAGAATGATAAGTAGGAGGAGGAAGAGTAAGTGTAGGAGGAAGAAGAGCGAAGGAGGGAGGAGGAGGCTGTCTCACAAGTTATCTCATTAAGGAAGGATAAACTGTATAAACACTAAAGGAGAATGATGAGAAGGTGGAAAGGAAAATATAAGAGAAAGAGGAGAGGAGGAAATAGAAAATAATATAGAATATAAATAGATATATAGATATATAGAACATAAATAGATAATATAGAAGAGGAGAGGAGGAAAGGGTCGGGGGCGTAATGGCAGGAAGCGAGGGGGAGCTATGAAAGAGGGAGGGAGTTCTGCAAGGTGTGTGAATGGGTCATTAAGAAGGGAAAGAAAATTGTTGTTTTGTGTAGTTGGGAAAAATGTAGTTGTGTATCCCACCATCAGAGTAAATAGTAATTCCCTTGCATCGCTCATTTCGCTGCAGCTCCGTTCATGTTTTTTCTTCCTTGCCTCCACTCTATATGCAGGAAAAATACAGATGAATAGACCATCAATCGACACACACACACACACACACACACACAAAAAAAAAACAAGGATTCTAACAGCCTGGAAGTATGAATACACAACCTGCAATACGGGAATGAACTCCGCTCTCCCGGTGTTTGCTGCATGTCGACACGCCGAGCTCGCCCCGCCGCCGACTCACCTGTAACACGGTATATAGTCTGGTTTTTTTGTACCTTTTTTATTTATGTATTCTGACTAATGTATGCGGTAAGATACGATGCAATGTGACACACACACACACACACACACACACACACACACACACACGCGAAAAAAAATAGTAAGGGTGAATTTAAAGAAAAAATGGATAACGTAGCTGAACTAAAAAACTATTGGCTTTATATATAACATAAAAGGCTTCAGGCTCTTCAAAATGTCAAGTCCCGGTGTGTAGTATTTTTACTCTTTATGAAGGCCACTGGTAGGTTATGTGTATGTAGGTGTGTGGTGTAGTGAGCAGGGATGAAATACTGAGAGGCCTCCTTTAACAAGACTTTATTCTGCTGAAAAGTAGCCAGGTGAGAGGACGCAGGCTAACTGAATACATAGACTGAGTGCCAGTGAAGAGTTAACAGCGGGACTAACTAATGAACAGGTGAACAGATTCGAACAAGTATTCGAATCAACAAAATAGTCTGATACAAATACCATTTTACCACATTCTCCCCTAGTTAAATAAAAACAACATATTTACAAAAAATGTACAAGGGATATCTAACTACATAGTCCATGGGCCAGAGGAGAAAGCGGTATCATATGAGGGCAGGTCACAAAACCAATTTTATTGCTTGATTACATCATAAGACAGTACAAAACTGCATGATAGACTTTCCAACATGGTAGCTCAAAGAGGTTATTACGAATTTTAGAATTTCTATCTGCTCGTTCTCGTCGAGGGCCGTTTTCAGTACTGAAACACAATTAAAACTTGTTTCTGTCTAATTTTTAGTAGAAAAAGTGTTATGAGATGTTATTACTGGATTATACACATGAAGGCAATTATTTTGATATGCATATTGCCATGGGTTTCACAATGGTTACCCTTCCTATGAATTTCCTTGTGGAATTATTGATGACTTATGAACCGAAAATTGAAAGATAATTGAGTAGCTATAACTCAAACACTGCACATGGGCACATGCTCTTGGTTGCCTCAAGCAGGAAAATTGAAATGAAGGAGGTACTTTAGTATCCTCTGGGTCTTCTCCCATGGTCACTTGCTAACTGTGACGGAACTCTAAAGAAAACAAATAAGGCTGCACTTGCCAGGAAACTTGAGGCTAATGTTTCTTCAGCTGAAGAAATTGTGCAGCCTTCAGCTTGTATCATAGATGGAATGAGTCTGATCCAAAAAACCAATGGAGACCATATGACCTTCGATGAGCTAGCTGATCAAATACATGCCCATGTTATGAGAGCTGCTGGCCCCAGTCAACGTGTGGATGTTGTATTTGATGTGTATAAACAACTCTCAATAAAAGATCCAGAGCGAGCCACCAGAGGTTCTGACACCGGCCTCAGATTCAGCAATATAGTGTCAGGTCATAAAATTCAACAATGGCGACGTCTTTTATGTTGTGGTACAAGTAAAACAAATCTTGTCAAATTTATTGTAAACTAGCCGCAAAGCCGCCCTCCGGGCGGACTTTTTGGCTAGCTCCTGCGGAGGGCTATTGGTGGGCCTTCGGCCCACCACCTGTGTTTGGTTGGCCTTCGGCCCACCAAACATGGACTCTCCAGATAGCCCCTTCTAACTTTCCTGAACTCATGGATGTAGAAATGTATGTATTCCCCCCACCCATTCACTCACCCATTACCCATCACCCCCCACCCATTCACTCACCCATTACCCATCACACCCCACCCATTCAGTCACCCATTACTCATCACCCCCCACCCATTCACTCACCCATTACCCATCACACCCCACCCATTCACTCACCCATTACCCATCACCACACACCCATGCACTCACCCATTACCCATCACCCCCCACCCATTCACTCGCCCATTACCCATCACCCCCCACCCATTCACTCACCCATTACCCATCACCACACACCCATTCATTCACCCATTACCCATCACCCCCCACCCATTCACTCACCCATTACCCATCACCACACACCCATTTACTCACCCATTACCCATCACCCCCCACCCATTCACTCACCCATTACCCATCACCCCCCACCCATTCACTCACCCATTACCCATCACCACACCCATTCACTCACCCATTACCCATCACCCCCCACCCATTCACTCACCCATTACCCATCACCACACACCCATTCACTCACCCATTACCCATCACCCCCCACCCATTCACTCAACCATTACCCATCACCACACACCCATTCAATCACCCATTACCCATCACCCCCCACCCATTCACTCACCCCCCACCCATTCACTCACCCATTTCCCATCACCACACACCCATTCACTCACCCATTACCCATCACCCCCCACCCATTCACTCACCCATTACCCATCACCACACACCCATTCACTCACCCATTACCCATCACCCCCCACCCATTCACTCACCCATTACCCATCACCACACAACCATTCACTCACCCATTACCCATCACCCCCCACCTATTCCCTCACCCATCACCCATCACCCCCAACCCATCACCCCCCACCCATTCACTCACCCATCACCCCACACCCATTACCTATCACCCCACCCATTCACTCACCCATTACCCATCACCCTACATCAAGGCTTCCTCAATTCTCGCAACCCACTTTTGTTTTCACAATTCTCGCTAATAGGCTGCTAAAAAAAAAAGAAAAAAAGAAGTGATCGGATCATCTCATAAGTGGGCTTATGACCTTCCCCTGGTCAACCTGATTCCAAAAATGTGCCATATGAGGTGTTTGCGCTACGGGGGGCGGAACCTATACCACACACACACACACACAGACAGACAGACAGACAGACAGACAGACACACTTTCGCTTATATTATTATAGATCAGTGGCAGGATCCCAGAAAGCGTCAGGCACTTGGACAGAAGGTGATGTATGTTACCAGTGGTGAAACTTGCACCAAAATTACCTGTAATGAAGCTGTTGAAGTTGTTGAACTTAAAACATCACAGGAGGAAGCTGACACCCGTATCCTGCTTCATGCCAAGCATGCTTCATCTGATGTGTCATCAATTGTCATCATTGCAGAGGAGACAGACATTTTCATTCTCTGCCTGGCATTTCATGAAGCTATTAGTTGCAACATCTTCATCAAATGTGGCACCAAGAACCGCACCCGTTTTATAGATGTAACCAAAGTAGCGACTGCCCTTGGTAAGGAGGTCTGTGATTCCCTGCCTGGAATGCATGCATTCACTCGCTATGATATAGTCAGTGTATTTAGTGGTCGTGGGAAAGTTGGAGCACTGAAGCTGCTTAAAGGAAATGCTCTATTCCGGCAAGCATTCACACAACTTGGACATAAATTGGAGCATATCATCTGAACTGAATGCTTGCATTGAAGAGTTTGTATGCAGGTTATATGCTCCTGGGTCGGATATTGCCGATGTAAATGAGATGCGCTATATGTTGTTCAGAACAAAAGATGGTAATGTGGAGTCTGGACAGTTACCACCATGCAATGACTGTCTGAAAATGCATACCATCCGTGCCATCTATCAATCAGCAATCTGGAATCGTAGCCTGGAACTTAATCCCAACATTCCCAGCCCGTTGGACTGCACTGGTTGGGTTCTTAATGATCAAATGCAGCTCCAGATCAACTGGATGACTGGATCTCCTGATGTAGTTCTGGAGTTCATGTCCTGCAAATGCAAGCGTGTTTGTAGTCTCCCAGTTTGTCAGTGTATGGTAAATGGATTGAACTAGACTGATGTTTGTACCTTGCAGTCCTGTGACAACATGAAGTATGATGAGGACGCTATCATTGATGAGGGACAAATTGATGAAGTATCTGATGAGGAAAGAGATAGTGATGATGATATTAGTTATCAGTGCTGGAATTTGAACAATATACCAAGATATTTGTGGATTTTGTTGTCCTGTGTAAATGTAGTGAATAATATTTGAATATAATATGAACTATAATACATGTTTGTACATGTACATGTAATTTGGATTCCCAGTTCACCACGGTTATGACTTGGTTCTAGAGTTCCCATTACCACAATTGATATGTTGATTGAAAATATAAAATTATTTTTGTATAAATCTATGTGAGGCATATATTCACATCATAGTTATATGCCAGCAGTAATTATAAGGAGTAAACCAACATTGTGTCTGGTTAATGTTGCAAAATATACAAGGGAATCTATATAAATCATTTACGATTTTGTCAATTGACAACACTTGTCAAAATAATGCATGTAAAAGAACAAATTGCTGATTTTATATTTTAAATATATATGATTGATATATTAGTACAGAATTGCTCCATTTATATTAATTAATATGATGATGTTGATATAAATGTTTAAACCATAAATTCGATTGTTGTGGTTTTATGAAAATACCACCATGTATTCAAGCTGATGTACTGATACTAAGTTACTCTACCCAGAGATCCGGGGTCTAGCCTGTTGGGTAGAGGACTCTACCCAACAGCTACCCATGCTGTTTCAGGTACTAGACATATATACCTGCTTAAAAAACCAAAAAGTTTGACCTGCCCTCAGATGATACCAATTCAGGAAAATTATGGGTCTGGCCCATCGACTAACAGGCTTCCTCTCTCTTGTGGACCGTCTCGGAGAGGTTGAGAAATGCTGGGTGAAGGGGCAGTTCGTTCCTTCAGGAACGGTGTTTTCGGGAGCGACTTCAAGAGGTGGAGGTGTTTCACTCGGTGTGTTCGTTCCCGGAATTTCTCTTGGAAAAGCTTCGGTAGTAGTGAATAATGGTTCAGTGCCTCTATCTGGTGCGGGGAAGTGGTTCACTCCTGCTGGCTCAGCCAAATCCCTGTCGACACCGTAGCTTCACGGCCATCAGGGTGACGTACGCGTGCGTAGTGCGGCGTAGTGTGGTGATTAAGTCCACGGGTTCCACCAACGGATCCGACTTAGAGACTGACGAATTTGCGTAGCAGCACAGGTCCTGGGGACGAAAGCCAAGAAGGGAGAGAATATCCGTTAGGAAATTTTCTAGGATATGAAAACAGTCTCTCATGAGGGGTTTGATTGTGGCAGTACACAGTAGAGATCTGATGGAGTGAAAAACGCTGTCAAGGGCCGACTCCCATCTAGACTCCGGAAGACTTTGAGAGCGAAGAGCGAGACACACTCCTTTCCAAATAGTTCCGTTCTCTCTTTCACATTGTTCATTTCCTTGCGGATGGTAAATGGAGGAATGAGTCATAACAACGCCATGATTTGAGAGAAACTTCGACACTTCCCTAGACATGAATTGAGCTCCTCTATCTGAATGAATGGATGATGGGCAACCAAATATGGAAAATATATTTTGAAACCCTCTGATTACCGTTTGAGCAGACATGTCTTAGCAAGGAAGAGCAAAGGGAAAACGAGAATATTCGTCCACCATCACAAGAAGGTATTTGTCAGAAAGAAAGCAATAGGTCTCCCCTCCTGAGAGAGTGGCACCCAAAGAGACATCAGAGGCATCCGTTTAAACATTTAGAGGAAGGTTTTCGCCCCACGCAGCATGTGAAGCACGGCTGATGTCACCCTTCAGCGAGTCCAGGCACCGCGCAGCTTGGCTGTTGATAGGGAAAAATTTACATTCTAATAGAAGTTGGATACGAGAAGAATAGTTAGGGATCCACTGGGAATAGTAAGACAGGAGTCACAGAGTACGCCGCAGGGATGCAGCATCCAAGGGGCAGGAAGATCCATTAAGGGCCGCAATCTCTCAGGGTCAGGGCGAAGCGTACCGTTGGCGATTGTGTATCCCAGGTAACTGATGTCCTCGAGGCTGTAGTGACATTTTTCGTCGTTCAAGGAGAGATTGTACTTTCTAGCAACCTCTTTGAAGCGTTTCAGTTTCTTGTCAAGCTCTTCCTGATTCCCTCCACAAACAAGCCCGTCATCAATATAGGCGAAAGTTGCAGAAAGGTTGTTGTCAGTTATGATGGTGTTCATTATTCTCTGGAAAGCTGGTACTGCATTAGTTAGGCCAAATGGGGCTCGGCTGAAATGGAAAAGATGTCCATCCGCCTCAAATGCAGTGAATAGCTTTTCCTCTTCCCTGAGAGGAACCTGGTAGTAGGCACTTTTGAGGTCAAGCTTGCTGAAAACTTTGTACTTAGCCAGATCATGAATCAGGTCATAGATACGAGGGAGAGGATAGGCATCCAAGGGACTGTATTTGTTAATAGTCCTAGAGTAGTCAACCACCATCCGACGCTTATGCCGCTCGTCGCAACTAGCACCTGTGCCCTCGATGGAGATTGACTATTCTCAATAATTCCTTCCCGGAACGGAGTTTGAACCTCTCTTCGGATAAAGGTCTCATCCGAGGGCGAGTGACGGCGAGTAGAGGTAACTATGGGCCCGCAATTAGGAAGTAAGTTAGGAAAGCGGGACGGAGGGCTCAAGTTCATGCAAGTCATACCACAAACTGTCAGCTTTGGTCTGAGCCCCTTATACGTAAAGTATAATCAGTGTATAAAGTATAAAGTATACATCAGTGTGTCTACACACTGATGTAGTCTCATAAAGTCTCGTCTTAGGATGACATCAGCACAGAGATTGGGAAGCACTGAAAACTTGAATTAATTGTAGAGGTCACTCATTACTTGTAAGTCAGCAACACAGCGGCCGAAAGAAGCAGTAACTAAGGAAGTCTGCGCCATGGAGACGTACTCCTTGGAAGGATTGGTAGGAATGTGTAGCTTTTTGGTGGTCTAAATCTAAAAAGCTAACGGCGCTACCACTGTCAACTAAGGCACATACTTCCTTACCGTTGACTGTAGCGGTAATGGAACTTCCTCCTGACGTCATGGTGGTAACGGCCGTCGAGGTTGCCAAAGAGACTGTCGAAACATTTTCATAGTGGTTACCTTTTAGCCTGTTCGAAGACTTGCACACGTTGGCAGAATGTCCCCCTTTCCCGCACTTCAAGCAGCTTTGGTTCCTTGCAGGACACTTCGGGCGGGGATGATAACTGCGTCCACATAAATAACATCGCTTCCCTTCTACAGCAGCAGTAGCATAAGTAGTCGAGGCGTCGACTATTGAAGCGCTGACTTAGTTTAGACTTTAGAGCATCACAACTCCGGCCAGCGAAGCAGTTGGCCCCGGGTGATACGTAGTCCGAAGCAGCGGAGAGGGCGGCTGAGGAGGGAGGAGGAGCTTGGGACGTGTAACTCTCAGCGCTACGCTGAGCTAGCTCGAGGCTCCGGGCATGCTGTACAGCTTCGTCCAGGGTGAGTGTATGCTTTTCTAGAAGCCGCTGACGTATAATTGACGATGAAATTCCGGAGATGAAGGCGTCACGGATAGATTCTTGAGCGTAAACACTCGCCGACACTGCTTTGAACCCAGTCTTTTAGACAATAATTTCAGACTCTGTAAAAACTGATGTACTGGTTCACTGGGCTGCTGTTTTCTAGAAGCATGTAGGTGGCGAGCAAACACTTCATTCACGGGCTTCACATACACTGACTGTAGAATCTTGATAGTTTCCTCGTAGGTAGTGCAGTCCATAATGTGAGCATACACAGAGGGAGACACGTAGTTGGTAAGGAGTATCAGCTTGTCTGGAATTTCTTCGCCGAGAGAGCAGACGAAGTTAGTGAAGGTCTGGAGCCAGTGTTTCCAGTTCCCCGGAGTGCCGTCCCCTCCATCAAAACGTTCTGGAAACTTCTCCATTTATCAGCTGAATACATTGTAGTGAGCAGGGATGAAATACTCAGAGGCCTCCTTCAACAAGGCTTCATTCTGCTGAAAAGTAGCCAGGTGAGAGGACGCAGGCTAACTGAATACATAGGCTGAGAGCCAGTGAAAAGTTAACAGCGGGACTAACTAATGAACAGGTGAACAGATTCGAACAAGTATTCGAATCAACAAACTAGTCTGATACAAATACCATTTTACCACATGTGGTATAGAGTATATTATGTAGGTATGCGGTATAGAGTATATTTAATATGTAGGTATGTGGTATATAGTATATAATTATGTAGGGTATGTGTAGGTATGTAAAGGTAGCCAGACTGAGTAGCATGGAGCAGCCAGGTTTAAAAGTGGAATAACACGGGCACTGTGACGCTGCCGCCACATAAGCAAGACATGTATCCTTCAGGTCTTCCAAGAATATGTGTTCGACAGCCACATTTCCTTTTTTTTTCTTCGAGAAGTCATAGCATTGGGCGTTCCCTAATGTAACGTAACACAATAAAATTTAATCATGAACCGTAACATCCAGGCATAACGCAAGGTGAGATGTCTTACCTCCGCAGCATTGCCTCGTGTAGGAACATGCATTCACTTATGGGGAGTTTTCAAAGCTAAGCCGCCAGATGTCCCTCGCGCATCTCACATCCTCTGCTCTGTGAGGCTGAATGATCTATCATTTACCGTAAATTCTCTGTACTTCTTTGGGACATATCAGAATTACCCTTCAATACAACAACTGAAACAGTTCTTAATAAAAAATGTATTTTATCATTTTATTTGTCTACACTTGGTGAAAATTTTGGCAAAATAATTGAATACTTGAAAACTCAATCTTTAAAAATCGTCTTTTCATAAAAAAAACGCAAGTTCAAGCAGAATGAGGCTTCAGGAAATATCTACTTGTATGTAAGCATTCACTGAGTACCTGTTTTGGGTGTGTCTGTCTGTCTTGCGACGAACATTTAACCAAGAAGTATTTAAGTGCTTGGCACTTCAACGAACAGTCCGGGATGGAAGACAGTTGAAAGCGTTTGTTTACTATTTCCGTCTCGAAAGACGAAAGTCTCCTTTATGTGGGAAACGGTATGTGGGAGCGGATGCCACGAATATTCCAGTAGAGGATAGAGAGTGTGATGAGATAAGCGGGTGATAATAGTTAGGATGACAGTCTCTGGTATTGAGAAGTTAGGAGTATCAGAGATATGAGCCAAGAGGTAAGGAGCGGGGGCGCTGTGCTGAGTTCCTACCCGTGTGGTGTCTACAGGAAAGTGGATGATAACAGATCCTGCCGGCGGGATGGTTTCTGTGGAGATGCTGAACGCCACACTCTGTTTTGGTTAAATGTTCGTCGTAAGAGAGACATATACACCCAAAACAGGTACTCAGTGAATGCTTACATACAAGTAGATATTTCCTGAAGCCTCATTCTGCTTGAACTTGCGTTTTTCCATGAAAAGACGATTTTTAAAGAATGAGTTTTCAAGTATTCAATTGTTTTGCCAATTTTTTCACCAAGTGCAGACAAATAAAATGATAAACTACATTTTTTATTAAGAACTGTTTCAGTTGTTGTATTGAAAGGTAATTCTGATCTGTCCCGAAAAAGCACAGGGAATTTACGGTAAATGATAGATCATTCAAGCTGAAAGTGCTGAGGATGTGACAGCCTGAGAGACAGGCTTGAGCGTGAGCTTATTAGAAAACTCCCCATTATGTCTTCCTTTTCCGCCATTAACCCCTTCACGTCTAGATCTTTCCTTTGCAAAAAAAAAAAACCTTATGTTGTCGAGCCCTAAAATTACGAAAAGTAACTAAATAACCAAATTAGTTAGTGAAAAGGATACTAAACAGGTCATACCTATAAAACATTGGTTATATTAATTAAAAACAGGTCATACCTATAAAGCATTGCTTATATACACTAAAAAACATCTAATGGTGGTCAAATTACAATAAAAATTACGTTTTGGGTCTCAAGGGGTTAAGCGAGAAATGCGTAACGCCGAATCCATTTAAGTGCCAGACTTGATTAACATCTTCAGTTCCTTTATTCACGTAAATATATTTAGGGATTAAACCAAAGAGATAAAAGTATGTAATTTATTTCGGGAATCTTTTCTACTTATATCGAATTCCCATATGACTAATATTATTTCTTGGTGTGTTATATCAGTCCACACGGAAAAAAAAGTTGAAGGTATAAAAGGAAGGACAAGATGAGGAAGGAAGACATGCAGAGTGCTGATAAGGGAACTAGAGAAGTGATATTTATGTTCAGCCGCACTAGCAAGGGCAGCGTGGTAAAAGAGTAGCAAGAGTAGTGCAGCGTGGTAAAAGAGTAGCAAGAGTAGTGCAGCGTGGTAAAAGAGTAGCAAGAGTAGTGCAGCGTGGTAAAAGAGTAGCAAGAGTAGTGCAGCGTGATAAAAGAGTAGCAAGAGTAGTGCAGCGTGGTAAAAAGAGTAGCAAGAGTAGTGCAGCGTGGTAAAAAGAGAAGCAAGAGTAGTGCTGCGTGGTAAAAAGAGAAGCAAGAGTAGTGCTGCGTGGTAAAAAGAGTAGCAAGAGTAGTGCAGCGTGGTAAAAAGAGAAGCAAGAGTAGTGCAGCGTGGTAAAAAGAGAAGCAAGAGTAGTGCTGCTGGTAAAAGAGCAGGTTGCGCTGTAAAAAGAGAAGCAAGAGTAGTGCTGCGTGGTAAAAAGAGAAGCAAGAGTAGTGCTGCGTGGTAAAAAGAGAAGCAAGAGTAGTGCAGCGTGGTAAAAAGAGAAGCAAGAGTAGTGCTGCGTGGTAAAAAGAGAAGCAAGAGTAGTGCAGAGTGACCTCCCAAACTCTTCCTCAGGCGGGCATCGCGGCTCAGCGTCGTGACTCCAGCCCTATTAGATATTTTGTATTACTTAGATAAGGTTTTCAGCACTAGCGATTCTTTAACCCAAAAACCTCGATCTCCTTGGTTAGGCATCAGGGCAAGCGTGATTCAAGAGGAAATAAAACAAGAAACGACTTAAAGGTTCAGATATATGTTTATTGAATTCTCTAAACACGTACACCTGTGATAGTGGGGCGGTTTACTTAGGATATTCAAACCTATTGTGCATTTTTTGATAAAAGCACCAGTTTTGGCACAGAGGTAGACCAATATATTATGAACAAATTTGGATGTGGAGCCATCGCCCAACTGCCCCCTGGCGGCCGTGGCGGCCATTTTCCAAAATAGCCGCCATGTGGCTGCCGAGGAAGACTCATCCCTAGGTGAATGAGATGTACTGAGTAAATGTGCAGGAAAAAGGATTGTTTTGAATCTGCAATGTTGTGCAAACATTATGTTGCGTGTTGTTGCTAATGTAGGGTAGTACTTAACAACAAAGAAAGGTGCCCATGTGTTTGTAGAATCTTATCTTATTATCGATTTATTGCATTATTCATAGATTCGCATAACAACCATGACACACATCTCTCAATTGAACATGTCCTAATTCACTTGGATTCTGAGTGTTCCTTTCATACAACTTTGTCATTTTCCATTTCCAGAACAATGTCGTAGAGCTTCAAACTCGTTACCNTTTTTGGGCGGAGGGCCCGGTGTGGTGCAGGCAGGATTTTTATAGTGACGCCTGTGATTAGAGGTTCATGCCGCCCCCCTGTGTTCCGATGCACTCGTAATCGAAGGTAGAGTTAATGGGCAGCATCTGGGTGTTTTTAAGGTCACTCGACGGTGCAGAAAGATTTTGGTTTTCGTCGGGGATCGAACTTGGGTCACCGAGAACGCTACTCGGAGACGTAGCGTTGTAAGTGAGGGACACTTTGCTACCGTCTCCCAACACCAGCTAGCTAATGCTAGAGATACGGCAACTTCATACTGCTGTATGTCTCTCTATATGGTCATCACTCCCTGGCTATTGTTCCTTTCTCCTTCTCTTTACTACGGGGTTTAGCTGTTGTGTATCTTTCCGCCATCCTTCCACTATTATTTTGGAGATATAACATGTTATTTATAGGGAGGAGAGATACAAGTGTTTACGTCCGTCTCACTCTTCTTCCTCTTGCAACCTGCATCGCCTCTGCTGTTTCTTCTTCTCTTGCCGCAGACGCTTTTACTTTAGTTAAGAAATAGGACCGTTTTGTTAAGGACTTAAGGGATAATAGATACTACATGTCGCCAGAATATTAATCTCCGAATTTGTTTTGTGAACCTTGTAGATTGCTCATATACGAGTGGTTGTTCATAACATTATTATGTACATATTTTTTTATAATTCATTTAAAGTTGGTTTCGTGCCTTATAATGAGGTAACAACATATTTTGTGGTTTTGTTGATGTGGCCTATAACGCCCTAGAGATGAATATATATCGGTTTTACACATTTGTATGTATATTTCTTGATCTATACTTTTATTTAAATACTCCCAGTGGTCACCAGCAAAGGTATGCAAACAACAAATCAAGATTTTCGTCAAAGAGATTACGGTTCCCATCGACAGAGACTACAGCACAAAGGAACAATTTGGGGTTACAGAAGGTTATGTTTCGTCTCTTAACTCATGTATGCAGGAACTATTCACTATCTGAGAAACAATAAGAGTTAATGTATGTCTAACTGTATTTTTATTTACAATTATATGCGTAAAACTGCTTATATTGTATTTCACAATTTTCAACCATTATAACCATGCAAGAATCTGTTTATGTGTGGGTAAATAACGATCAGCACGACTAAGGAACTCTATTAATATTTTCTTATATGACCACACAACGTAAAGTCATAGATTATAGATGTAAAGTCAAATTAGCAGATTTATCTGCCTGTTTTAAAAGATAAATTTTGGTGAGCGGTAGCGGAGTGGATGCGTCTCCGACTGGCGTTTCTCGGTGACACGAGTTTCGATCCGAAGAAACCCAAAACCTTTCTACCCGTCGAGTGGCCTAAGAACACCCACATGCCCTGCCCTCAACTCACCTTCGATTGCGAGTGCATCGGAGACACAGGGGCGGCATGAGCCTCTAATCACAGGCGTCACTATAATAATCCGCCTGCGACCACCACGGGCGAGGATCAACCATCAGATACCTCGTGAACCTCCAGAGCCTACCATCCGATCCCTGGGTTACCACTGCATACAGGCGCTACAGGCCCACAATTACAACAAAAAAAAAATAAAAAAAAAAACAAAAATAATAAGATGGTCCTGGGTCTGGGTCTTCGGCTACGATCTGGTGTAAGAGGCCTTTTCTTTTTTCTGTTAATACCTTTGCTGGGTGACTACTGTGGACGTATTTTTAATAAACAATAGATCAGAAATAGTTATACACATGTGTAAAAACCGATAATATTATCTCTGACTATATAGCCCATCACAAAACTTCACAATACGTTAATGTTATCTCATTATTAGCACGACATCCAACTTTAAATGATTATAAAGAATATTTACATAAGAATTTTCTGAACAACCCCTCGTATATTAACAACAATCGTCCCAAGGGGTCCACAAACTAAATTAGGAAATTAAAATTCTGTTCGTATGTAGTATATATTTAATCCCTTAAGTCCCTTAACCAAAACGTTCCTATGAAAACGTGAGGTTAGGTAGATTAGGTTGTGAATCTAAAGGCGGGGTTAAGTTAGAATTAGGTTAGGTTGTGATTCTAAAGTGGGGTTAGTTATTTAGTTACTTAAGTGGGAATAGGTTAGTTTTTTTTCATATGTCCTAACAATTCTACTAAAAACCTTTTATTATCTTTCAAAGTGTTTATGAGCTAATGAGTTTATGTGCGCTAAACTCAGATAGTGGGGCGGTTTTACCTAGGATATCAAACCTATTGTGCATTTTTTTGATAAAAGCACCATTTTGGCACACGAGGTAGACCCATATATTATGACAAATTTGGATGTGGACCAGTGCCAACTGCCCTGGCGGCCGTGGCGGCCATTTTCCAAAATGGCCGCCATGTGGACCGCCGAGGAAGACTTATCCCTGAGGTGAATGAGATGTACTGAGTAATGTGCAGAAAAAATTATTTCCCAAGACAAGGGGAGCAGCTACAGCATCTCGCTGGACATCTGAGAGGTTCCCATGAGCTTGGTTGCTCCCCAACTCTTTTCTGTGCAGCCGATTAGATGTA
This sequence comes from Chionoecetes opilio, assembly GCA_016584305.1. Lineage (NCBI taxonomy): Eukaryota > Metazoa > Arthropoda > Malacostraca > Decapoda > Majidae > Chionoecetes > Chionoecetes opilio. The sequence continues at coordinate 98,944 of JACEEZ010004430.1, read as the reverse complement.
GGCCGTGGCGTTGAAGCCTCATTGAGCGCCAACAATGCACGATACCACAAGATCTGCAGGCTGAGGTATAACAAGACCAAGTTAGACAGAGCTGAGAAGAGGCACCTGAAAATAGGCGCCGACGAAGAAGAGGAAGTTGTTGCCCGCAAGCGAACTCGATATCTGTCACGACCATCAAGTACTGAGACGAAACACCAAGAAGTGAAATGCTTCTTCTGCGGAGAAGCTCTTGGTAGTGCTGGTCTTCATGAAGCTGCGACATTCCAACTGGACTCGCGTGTCAGGTCGTGCGCACTGATTCTGGACGACATGGACCTCCTGACGCAACTGAACGCTGGGGACATGGTTGCACAGGAGGCCAAGTACCACCGAAATTGTCTCCTGAACTTGTACAATCGCGCACGGAAGATTAAGGAAATGGCGGGCAAAGGTACAGACGATGAACACGCAATAGCAGGACTTGCTTTCGCAGAGCTGGTGGTGTTTATTGAAGAAGCTCACATGGATGACGAGACGTCTCCGGTCTTCAAACTTGCTGACCTGGCGCAGTTATACACGTCAAGGATGGAACAGCTGGGAGTCAAGCATGAGGGCAGGGTGCACACGACCCGTCTTAAGCAGAGACTGCTTGCTCACTTTCCTAACATGTGTGCACAGCACCAGGGGCGCGATGTCCTGCTTGCATTCAATGAAGACCTCGGCGATGCCCTGGCAAAGGCTTGTGAACTGGACAGAGACCTTGATGCTGTCCACCTGGCGCGTGCTGCCCAAATTGTGAGACGCCACATCATCGGAGATGCCAAGGTGTTCAACGGGTTTCCTGCAGGATGCCAACAGGACTCCGTGCCACCCATGCTGCTTGCCTTGGTCACTATGATCTTGGAAGGTCCCAGTATCAAGCACCAGAGTGAAAGCACAACACCAGCGGCACTGAGCATCGCCCAGCTCCTCAAGTTCAACAGCGTTATGCACCGACGGGCCGCCACAGGCAGTACGCCTCGCCCAGTCAGGCACGCCACCACGCAGGAGACGCCAGTTCCAACCTACATCGGCCTAATGCTACATGCACACACGCGCAAGAGGGAGCTCGTCGACAGGCTGGCACACATGGGGATTTCTATCTCCTATGATCGGGTCCTGTCCCTTTCCACACAGCTGGGGAACAGTGCCTGCCGCCTCTACCACCAGGAGCAAGTAGTCTGCCCTCCCAAGATGAGAGGCAGAGTCTTCACGACTGCCGCGGTAGACAATATCGACCACAACCTAAGTTCCACCACAGCAAAACAGTCATTCCATGGGACTGCTATTTCCCTCATGCAACACCCTGCGGTCCCTGGGGCCGGCATTGACCGCAGCATCTCATCTCGAGGGCAACGAAGAGGCCTCAAAACAGTGCGTTGCGCATATAAGATCCATTCCTGCAGCATCAGAACATGGGTACCAGCGTACTGAAAACAGTGCAACTCATGGCATTTGCTAAAGCAACATAGTCGTAAAACATGATAATTAAATGTAGTAGTGTCCATGACCACAGAAGTATAACATTTGACTTGCCCAGGATTGATCTGTGAGAGCAAGCCACATAATTAATATTGGTGTCTGTTAATGTTGACTTGTATTGATCGATGATAATTACATATTGTGTTACTATTTGTAATTGGCATGTTAATTGGCATGGGATGCCATGAATACTAATTGACAGCAGCAGAAGAAGGGCGATAACATTTCCAACTTAATATCTGCTTCAGGCAGCATTGATGGATCATGGTTTCTTTTATTCATCTGCAATATAATATGTAATAATATCAGCAGCATTCAAATTGACTAGAGCTTCTGGATGTCTGATTCACATTCTAAAATCACTAAAACCTTCAGCACAAACTTATCTAATCTGTGGTCTGGCTGCGGCCATTTTGGAAAATGCCGCCAGGCAGGCAGTTGGCGTGGCTCCAATCCAATTGTCATAATAATGGTCTACTCTGTGCCAAAATGGGCTTTATAAAAATGACATAGGTTAGCTTACCCGCTGTACTATAACTGATAACTGTATACAGACTCACATATGCACCACCATCCACAATACATTTTAGCATTCGACTTGAGCCCAGGGGATTTTAATTTTATGAAACAGGATAGTTTCAGAGAGCAGTGTACACATAGGGGATTTCAATATCCTTTCTTTTTCATACAAGCAACAAGAACAGAAAAATTTTTTTTTTGGGTAAAAGGAATAGCCCAAACCCCAAAGATAGTATAGGTTTGCACTCTGCCCCCGTGCCAACCCCCCCCAAATGGGGCCTTTTGCGATTCCCTTTTTCCCCAAACACCCCTTTTTCCCCCTATTTTTTTTCATTAAAAATAATATATTTTTTGGGATATGCGACTAAACCAGACAGTCACACCTACATGGGGCTATATTCAAGAATGCCCCCAAAACCCGGGCAGGTGGAGATTCCCCAAAGTTTCCCTGGTTTGGATCTACAAAAAAATCCCCCGACCCGGGATATTTTACAGTCTACCAACACAAGGGTTGCTGCAAAAAACGGGTTTCCAACACAACGAGTCCAAAGCGGAACGTATTTTGACTGTTTTTAAATCTAATCATTTTACTAGTGAAAATTTTTCATTTTTTCTTAAAAAATTAAAATAAAGCCTAAGTGTTTTGCCACTGTTGAGGCTTGGTGCAGAAAAAATGGGCCCCCGTTATGCTTTCGGGGAGTACATTTGAACTTCCTCACGACTTCACACACCATATAAAGGGCCTCCGGGACCCGATTTTACCTTAATTTTTGACACTGGCATTCACAAGGGATGATGTTTTACCTCGGTTGTGTTTGAAAAAACCTGTAATGGTTTGGGAAGAAATAGGATGGAATAAGCAGAGCAGTCTGCAGGTGGGTGGTAATCACTGACTCAACGCAACCATTCGAGGCGACGGGTGGATGTTTTTCAAATGTTCTTGACCCGCTACGCAAAGCAACCCCCAAAAATTTCTTGAAAAATGGCCCATAATATTATGCCTCTAATAATTCTAACATACATGCTATGTTGCAAAACCCGTTGTGACACTGAAACACCGCCCTCGACCCCTTCCCCTGTAAAAGCCAGTCGTTTCCCGGGAGCCGGACCCCAACACCAGCCCTCCCCTGGGGTCCCCAATCTTTGTTCTTTAGAATAAACACCCACGGAAAATGCCGCTTCTCCCTTCGGTAACCCCTCAAAACCCCCTCCGGTTAACACTGCAAACCCCCAGCCAGGTGCAGATCGGAGGGGTAAGAACTTAGAGACGGGCAACGATCCCGCCATTCCCCCCGAACACACCAGGGCCCTTGACTCCACGAGGCTCTCTTCACCGACCCACGCTTCCTCCCTGGATTACTTCGTCTCCAGCATCGTGTGCTCGTGTGCCTGTGAACAGCCCGTAAGGCATGTGGACTGCGTATGGCGGTAGGGTCACCAGTGTATTAAAAGTGATGTGCGTGTTTTTTCAGTGTGCGTTTTTTTGTACCGGGGCTCCGTTGGTTGTTCATCGGATCGATGCTTGTACGGTTGCCCTTTGAAACCGGGTGCAGGGCGGCTAAAAGACAATCCCCCCTTCTCACCCTGCCCGCTCCAAACGCCAACACTACACACACAACCCACATTCCCTGTGTTTTTGATATTCCAACGTACGGTGGTTATCTTTTTAAATTTAGCGTCTCCCTTTAATATGTCATTCCCGTTTTGTCACATGCGGCATGCGGCTCGGAGGATGACGAAGAGGAAATCGCTTCCCCCACCCTTTGAACCACTAAACACAACACATTCATCCCCGCAAACCGGGGACGCGATATCAAGTTTGATTCGCTATTTAAAGGAGTCCCGGTTATCAGCTGATAAAATCACTGGTCGACAAAAAAAAAGATGAGATATGGTTTCTGGACTAAATGAAGCTGATTTAGGTAAATCGACCCTGCTAAAAACTCAAAATCTATGTTCAATTAAACCCTCTATCACGTCCAATTTTTGAGAACCAGACGCAATTCATAAAAAAATAGGGGAAAAAAATCAGCAGAAATAGGTTTCACAATTTTTTCATTTTAAACCCCTTAATCTTTTTCTTTCTAAAGCATTTAGGCAGTGCATGTTTTTAGTCAGTGTGGTTTGTGCATGAGCAGGGGGGGGGTGTGCGCGCTGCGTATTGGCGAGGGGTTAGCAGGCTGTGTAGTACTTTTTTAAACCAAACTGATCGTACAGCTTTTTGACATTGTTTAAACATTTTTATTTTTCTTTGCAATATGATGTGTTTGATTTAGATGAGTCCAATTTTAGTTGGTTTACCATATATATTACCTTGTACCGGGTGTGATGGAGCGCCGTAACTGTGTGAATGCATCGGACAGGTTTTTGTTACATATGTGGGATTTTTACCCCTGACAGTCTGGAGAAACCTCTTACAAAGATGTTAAAGCAGCTTATTCTGCATTACTTCAAGTGCCTCGTATAGGTGATCAAGATAAGAAGTGGGCCCCTCACGTAGCTGCAACCCCTGTGTGAACCACTTAAAAATGAATGGATGCGTGCAAACGGCCATCGGGGCATGGCATTCGGCATCCCAATTGGTTTGGCGTGAACAAAAGGATCACAGTACTGACTGCTACTTCTGCCTCACTAACATCAAAGGATATTCAGTAAAAACGCGAGCTAAATCAGGTATCCTGCCCGTCCCCTTCCCTGCCATCAGGCCTGTGCCACATGGTCTGATCTCCCAGTTCCAAATGTTCCAATTGCAAGTGCTATAAGTGAATCAAGGTTCGAACGAGGGGGATAATCCCATGGTTTACAGACTTTCAAGAAATGGCAGACAACGGGAGAGCCCAAATTCATCAGTCAGGAAATACTACATAACCTTGCTAGGGCCCTAGATCTACCCAAGGAGAAAAGTGAAGTCCTTGGATCTCGTCTCAAGGAAGGGGAATTTGCTACAAGGAGTTTCCTCACCACGTTTCGTCGTAGACATAAAGAACTTTCCCAAGTTTCTTCAAGAGGGAACACAAGCTCTGTTACTGCTTTGATGTTGACACACTCAGGGAACAATTTTGTGATCTAAACACTTATGATAAGAGTGAGGGGCGGCTTTTTCATAAGATTCAAAAAAAAACACGTTTATAGGCCCGTTCTTCTGCAAAAAGGAAAAATAAGCTTCCGAGTGTTCCAATTCCCGCTTTGGCCTGAAATGAGTTAACTTATGAAACTATGAAGACTTTGTTATCTGCTGTTTAAATATGAAGAACCATCGTGGAATCTGTGTGGGGACCTGAAGGAAATCTCCTTGCTTCTAGGACTCCAGTTAGGTTACACTAAGCACATTGTTTTCCTTTGTTTGTGGGACTCTAGAGCGGACAGCACAAATTACAAACAAAAGGAATGGCCAGCACGACCGAAAGACTCACCTGGCGGGTTTTCAAACTGTATGTAACAAACCTTTGTTGACAGTGAAAAAAGTGTATATATAAAAATCAAAATTTACTGTGATTTGGCATATTTTCGGATATTTCCCAAAATGTGGGCACATTTTCGGATATATTTGGACATAATTTAAGTATATTTTTTGGCCAGATATGTGCATTAGGTCCTAATAAAAGCCGCGGGGACCCACCAAATTTTAATTACGAGATATATATTAACGTAGGGGGATTGTTTTCGATTAATTATATAATTATATATACGTATATAATTATAAAAGCTATTAAAATTTAAAATGCCGATTTTTTCAAAAACTATACGTGCTAGAGAAAAAGCAAGCCATTTTTGAATCAGCACGAAAATGCTTTCCAACCCACACACAATGAACTCAGAACCATTTTGGTGTCGACCATGAATCGACGCATCCAGGACGAAGAGGGAGGTGCCAGCGTGATGAGGAGAGACGGGTTACGTGACAAAAGAGGCCAGGAGAAAGGGAGGAGGATTCCGGCTTCAAGTACCTGTCACCAAATTCAGTCTCCTCCGCCCCAGAAACCCCAGTCGCGGCCAGCGCGCGGGCTTTTCCTTCACCTCCAGCTTTCCCACGAAGCCGGTGCGAGCGGCGCATTACCCACGGTCGCGGCTCCCCGACAACACCACCCCGTTCGCCGCTTCTCCTGTGGCTGCCCCCGCCCACCGTCGCGACTTTTTGCTGACAAACATGTGGCCCACAGTCCACCGACGTTGCTGGCTGATTCTTCCTTCCAAGTTTTCCGGCAGTGGCGTCGTCTGTGGGAAGATTTCTCCACCATGCACCATTCACAAAGGGCTGCCCCGACATAATCAACTCATCCAGCTGCCGATGGCTGTGTCACTGGACGTACAAAGGATCCTAGAACATAAACCCAGGGATCGCATCTGACACTTCTTGACTGTGACAGAGTCTTAGACACCCTACAGTCCCACTTCAAGAGTCACGAAATGAAGCACTACGCCCCTCGAGAACTCCTGTGTTGGGAAGCAGGCTGACGGCGAGTCATTCCGATTTCTTCGTACGCCTGAAAAACCTTTGGGAGAGGGGTCAATTTGTGTACTGGTAACGCTATGACGTGCCAGAATCCAATTGAAAATGTTTTTGCTGATGGGTGTGCGAGATGAAGAGCTGATTCAACGCCTTATCTCCCTAGACACAGGGCGCTTCTCTTCAAGACGTGGTCACCTGTTTGCCGTTCCTTCGAAGCCACCCTCCATACAGCCTCCGCTATATACTCTCTCCAAGCCAGCTTTGCGTCATGTCTACCTACAAGAAAGGCAAGCGCCACGACAAGACGCCCCATTCACCTCAACAGCCACCTTCCCGGTCAGCGCTTGAAGACTCAACGTAGACCAGCGGGTTTCCCCGCCCTTGTCCCTCCCGGCCAATCCTGCACGCGGGTCGGGCATGGCCCAAAGTGTCCGGCCAGGGCTGCGTCTTGCTACAACTGCGGCCGTCAAGGTCATTGGGGGGGGGACTGACAAGTGTCCCGCCAAGACAGCCCAATGCCGCCTCTGCAAACCCGGATGGCCCACTACGACAGTTCTGCCGCAACACACCTAGCCACGATGGCCAGGGTGGCGCGTATCACCCACCTCACGGCGTAAAAAACAGCAACTGTCCCCTAGCCTATCAGATGTCTCACCTTCCAGTGCCATGACTCCCACCCCGGTCTGCGCTCACCTGGTGCACGCGAGTCTACTTCAGGCCCAGATGTTACCAGGCCCGGCCACTGTCCGGCACGAACTTGATTGATTGATTATAGTTTTAAGGCGCCGCAATGCGGGTTATTGACGCTCCTGCTAAATCACGAAAATTTAAAAACGGACAAGAGCACTTGAATTTAAAAAGTATAATTAAAGTTCTTAAAGACGGCCGGGCCCCCCAAGTGGGGGGGTTAAGACGTCCCCTGAACCTACAAAANCAGCATTTGATGCCTGATCATGGGTTTCCTTGTCGCCATTTCATCTGCAATTAGCCTAAATATATTAATTAATATCAGCAGCATCTCCCAAAATGTGACTAACAGCTATCTGGCATGTCTTGATTCAAAACATTCAATAAACATTCACTAAAACCTTCAACAGCAAATTTATCTAACTTCTGTGTGTCTTTTGGGTGTCTGCTGGCGACCATTTTGGAGAATGGCCACCACGGCCGCCAGGGGGCAGTTGGGCGATGGCTCCACATCCAAATTTGTTCATAATATATTGGTCTACCTCTGTGCCAAAATTGGTGCTTCTATCAAAAAATACACAATAGGTTAGCTTACCCGCTGTACTATGACGTGTGCGTGTCATGTTTCACATAAAAAGACTAAATATGGTTTTACCCTTTTGTTTGTTTTTTATCCGATAAAAAGTTTATGAAAATATAGATTAAGACGCAGTTTTTTAAACTTCATATTTAGTTCTTCCAACTCTGAAATCATGTCACCCAGTGAATATTTCTTATTAAGAGTAACGGAAATATGTTTTGTAGAAAAGTGCGTCAATAGTATAGTATTTATTGGTATTTTCGTGTATATTGCAAACCATATCATACTTATCTCAATGAAAGTACTGCGAATATTCTTTCTTTCTCTACTTCACAATGGGGATGTAAATACCCTTTTAAAAAGTATAATAATTTTACTTAGAATATCAAAATAGAACCAATATTTGGTGCAGACAGAACCAAGCCTAAAAACCAATACTGCAAACTGTCCCTTCCCTGTGATGTTGTCAGTTCGCAACCCACGTTATAGTTTTGTTTGAACGCGTTACCAATAAATATGCTTATTTGTTGTTGCCTAGACGCTTGTACCGTCATGAGCCTCACTTTGATTCCTTAAGCCTTTAATACCTTCCAAACAGCCATGTAATACGAGAACAAAGACAGGCAACGGTATTTCCATGTACTCTGCAGGGTTTTGATATTTGGCGTGAGGATAAAGATCTTCGCATGATTTGAAGTGCATAAAACGTTATTTCAGACGTCAAATCAAATACGCCGATATTATTTTACGCCGAGGCGGTGTTGAGTTCCTTTCCTTTGACGATTATTTCACTTGTCACTTTGTCTGATACATGATTCGGGTAGGTGACATCTCTTTGATCAGGTGACTGTTGTAAGGTCACCCTCCCTCCCTGGCGCAAGGTTGGGTAACGGTGCATCTCGGTAAAGGTCATGGCCGTGATGGGAAACATGGTTGTCTGTGGAAGTCGTATGCTGTACCGACAAAACCTGGACAATTGCGATGTTGCTCATCATTACCTCCGCCAACGAAGTTGGAGGGAGGTTATGTTTTCACCCCGATCTGTTTGTTTGTTTGTTTGTTTGTTTGTTTGTTTGTTTGTTAGTGTACAGGATTTCTCGAAAAGTTACAAATATATTTGGACCAAACTTGGTATACCAAGTCTATTTGGTATAAGGAAGAACTGATTTAATTTTGAATTAAATCGAATCACAACTGTTGCCATGGCAACCAATTGAAAATCCGATTTTCCCTATCCTTTAGCATGGTGAATGAAATATTCGAGCGGAGGTATGCGCTCTACTGAGTGCCCCCCCCCCCCCTCCTAGTTAATATATGTATCATATGTCTTCCCTAATAGGCTTATCGCAGGAAAGTGAGCTGTGATTTTAGTTACCTCCGCCAACGACGTTGGAGGGAGGTTATGTTTTCACCCCGATCTGTTTGTTTGTTTGTTTGTTTGTTTGTTTGTTTGTTAGTGTACAGGATTTCTCGAAAAGCTACAAATAGATTTGGATTAAACTTGGTATACCAAGTCTATTTGGTATAAGGAAGAACGCATTTAATTTTGGATGAAATCGAATCACAACTGTTGCCATGGCAACCAATTGATGAAATATGTTTCCTATTTTTGTTTTTGTTTTGGGTAGAAATATTCCGTTTTCTGATTTAGCGCTCTAGGAATCACTGAGGCCTTAGGACACACTATGGTAAACTAGATTTTTTCGTAACTTCATCGTATCTGGGTAAAAATTGACCATGTTGGACCCCCCCCGCCGCTCGCAACCCCACCATCGAAAAATATTCGGGCGGAGGTATGCGCTATACTGAGTGCCCCCCCCCCCCCCTAGTTAGACATGTTTCTTCCTCACTCCACAATGCCCTGTTATCATGGTTATTTTCTTTATTTTTTATTGAGTTCCTTTCTTGTATATATATTTATACAAGTATTCATCAATGCTTATTAACAATGCAGATCTCATCCCTTTTATAATGAGTTATTCAACAATGTAGCACTACAATATTGGTACTAAAAATCGATGTTATTAAAGCAATGCTAAAAAATTCTAGTGTTTGCATACTTTGGCGTGTTACTCGTCTTCACCTGCCTATCCTGTGTAGCTTACCTCCGTTTAGGTCCAAGTGCGCCAAATGTGAAAGAATAATTTTATCAGAGATTTCCTAACATAACACCGTTGTATTGTATTCAGGGTAATTGTTCCTCGTTATACCCACGTGGGATAAATATTTCAATTTTCTGATATATTACTACTAGGAAATAGACGTCCACACTAAGGTGTGGAACGTGTCCAAACTCGCACAGGCTAAAGTCAACTTTTTAAATATCCTCATCTTAAAATATTTATATTACAACCTGACCTAACCCAACCTAACCTTCACCATCCCCTTCTTTGATTTTCTTTACTTTTTACAAAGTAAAGAAAAGTGCTAAATTGTTCTTGAAAAAAGTAAAAAAAAAAAAAAAAAAAAAAATGTGTGTGGTGATGGCGGTGGTGGTGGTGGTGGTGTGGTGGTGGTGATGGTGGTTGTTGTGGTGATGGTGGTGGCTGTGGTGAAGGTGGTGATGGTGGTGGTGATGGTGGTGGTGGTGGTGGTGGTGTGGTGGTGGTGATGGTGGTGGTGATGGTGGTGGTGGTGGTGGTGGTGATGGTCGTGGTGGTGGTGTGCTGGTGGTGGTGGTGGTGGTGATGGTGGTGTGGTGGTGGTGGTGTTGGTGGTGTGGTTGTGGTTGTGGTGGTGGTAGTGGTGGTGGTGGTAATGGTGGTAATTTGGTGGTGGTGGTGGTGGTGGGATGGTGATGTGTGGTGGTGTGTGGTGGTGTGGTGGTGGTGGTGGTGGTGGTGGTGAGTGGTGGTGGTGGTGTGGTGGTGGTGGTGTGGTGGTGGTGTGTGGTGGTGGTAGTGGTGGTGGTGGTGGTGTGGTGGTGGTGTGTGGTGGTGGTGTGGTGGTGGTGGTGGTGGTGGGTGGTGGTGGTGTGGTGGTGGTGGTGGTGGGTGGTGGTGTGTGGTGGTGGTGGTGGTGGTGTGGTTGGTGGTGGTGGTGGTGTGGTTGGTGGTGTGGTGTGGTTGTGGTGGTGGGTGGTGTGTGGTGGTGGTGGTGGTGGTGTGTGTGGTGGTGGGGTGGTGGTGTGGTGGTGGTGGTGGTGGTGGTGGTGGTGGTGGGGGTGGTGGTGGTGGTGGGTGGTGTGGTGGTGGTGGGTGGTGGTGGTGGTGGGTGGGTGGTGGTGGTGGTGGTGTGGTGTGGTGTGGTGGTGGTGGTGGTGTGGGTGTGTGGTGGTGTGGTGTGGTGGGTGGGTGGGTGGTGGTGGTGTGTGGTGGGTAGTGTGTGGTGGTGGTGTGTGGTGGTGGTGTTGGGGTGGTGGGTGGTGGTGGGTGGGGTGTGGTGGGGGTGTGGTGTGGTGTGGTGGTGGTGTGGTGTGTGGTGTGGTGTGTGTGTGGTGGTGGTGGTGGTGTTGGTGTGTGTGGTGTGGGTGGTGGTGTGGTGGTGGTGGTGTGGTGGTGGTGGTGTGGTGTGGTGTGGTGTGGTGGTGGTGGGTTGGTGTGGTGGTGGTGTTGGTGGTGTGGTGGTGGTGGTGGTGGTGTGGTGGTGTGTGGTGGTGGTGGTGTGTGGTGAGGTGGTGGTGGTGTGGTGTGGTGCTGGTGGGTGTGTGTGGGTGGTGAGGTGTGGTGGGTGGTGTGTGTGTGTGGTGTGGTGTGTGGTGGTAGAGTGTGGTGGTGTGGTGTGGTGTGGTGTGGTGGTGGTGGTGTGGTGGTGAGTGTGGTGTGTGTGGTGGGTGCTGGTGTGGTGGTGGTGGTGGAGGTGTGAAGTGTGGTGTGTGTGGTGTGTGACTGTTGTGGTGTGGTGGTGTGTGGTGAAGTGGCTGGTGTTCCGGGGAAGTAATGTCGATGTGTGATGATGGTAAGTACCTTCGTGTTTTGTCAGTGTGGCAATAATGGATTATTGTCCTGGGTAGTCTGGTGCGATGATAGACGGAATTTAGCATGGATTCGGTAGGCAAGCCGCTTCGCTCGCTTGGTTGTGGTGAAAACGAACAATTAATTTCATGGCCATATCATTACCTTCGCCATGCTTTAGTCCCAGAGCAAAGTATAGTTTACTGTATAGCATGAATGGCTAATAGCCGCTGTCGTCGCTGGACATATTGGGGACGATGATAATGACTTTCTGCGGCCATTCTCCCGCCTGTTTACCTCGCCCGAGTTAATGTAGTCTCTGTATGAATGGAAGGCTAATCGTCTGTGTCGTGAGCCTGTCCTGATACGTGATCGCTGAACATGTGTCCGAGCCCCGTCCTGGTTGCTTGATTCTCCCGGGTGAGTCCTGTTGTGATTGCTGAGGCCTCGTCCTTGCTAGCTTCGTCCTGTGTTTTAGTCTTCTGGTTGATGGAGCTCCTGTCGTGTTGTGTGCTTGTGCTGTAGCTCTCGTCCTTGCTGCCCGTCCTGTGTGCTGTGAGGCTCCTCGTCCTGTGTTGCTGTGAGGCTCCTCGTCCTGTGTTGCTGTGAGGCTCCTCGTCCTGTGTTGCTGTGAGGCTCCTCGTCCTGTGTTGCTGTAAGGCTCCTCGTCCTGTGTTGCTGTGAGGCTCCTCGTCCTGTATTGCTGTGAGGTTACTCGTCCTGTGTTGCTGTGAGGCTCCTCGTCCTGTGTTGCTGTGAGGCTCCTCGTCCTGTGTTGCTGTGAGGCTCCTCGTCCTGTGTTGCTGTGAGGTTCCTCGTCCTGTGTTGCTGTGAGGCTCCTCGTCTTGTGTTGCTGTGAGGCGCCTTGTCTTGTGTTGCTGTGAGGCTCCTCGTCGTCCTGTGTTGCTGTGAGGCTCCTCGTTATGTGTTGCTGTGAAGCTCCTCGTCCTGTGTTGCTGTGAGGTTCCTCGTCCTGTGTTGCTGTGAGGCTCCTCGTCCTGTGTTGCTGTGAGGCGCCTCGTCCTGTGTTGCTGTGAGGCTCTTCGTCCTGTGTTGCTGTGAGGCTCCTCATCCTGTGTTGCTGTGAGGTTCCTCGTCCTGTGTTGCTGTGAGGCTCCTCGTCCTGTGTTGCTGTGAGGCTCCTCGTTCTGTGTTGCTGTGAGGCTCCTCGTCCTGTGTTGCTGTGAGGCTCCTCGTCCTGTGTTGCTGTGAGGCTCCTCGTCCTGTGCTGCTGTGAGGCTCCTCGTTCTGTGTTGCTGTGAGGCTCCTCGTCCTGTGTTGCTGTGAGGCTCCTCGCCCTGTGTTGCTGTGAGGCTCCTCGTTCTGTGTTGCTGTGAGGCTCCTCGTTCTGTGTTGCTGTGAGGCTCCTCGTCCTGTGTTGCTGTGAGGCTCCTCGTCCTGTGTTGCTGTGAGGCTCCTCGTTCTGTGTTGCTGTGAGGCTCCTCGTCCTGTGTTGCTGTGAGGCTCCTCGTCCTGGCCTGGTCGTTGTGTTCCTTAGGACAAGGTTATCAGCCTGGACGAGCTGTCATTGCTTTCATATCATGCTCGACCTTACAGGAAAATGTTTGCACGGACTAAAACTTGACCATTTCGTTGTTGTGTTCTGTTTTAAAATTGCTATTAGTATCATATATATATTCGGAGGAAGTTAATACTTTTGCAATGATTCGTTTATGTAATAGATATTATCGCGTGAAATGGATATCGTTGCGTCATGACGTGATCACAATGACAGCTGCAGATACGGACGAAAATAATATCCAAATCATGGAAGGGTTTGTGCATCGGGATCACCGTTAATGAATAGGTTGTATCACAGTTTTAACAAGGCAGCGCGTGATTTCATTCACACTTGAGTTCATCTGAGTTATGTGTTCGTTATTTTGTCTCATGACTAAAATGTTCTGTTGTGTATTGTTCCATTATTGACGATTGGTCTTGTTTTACACAATGCAATATTTATCCAATGCAAGTACGTGAATCATGTATTTTTAAGGGACAACTACATCCCATTTAGCAGCATATCCTTGAACTAATCATATTTTTATTTAACGTGTATTTCTCCTTATAATTCCCAACCGTTATTAATGACAATAACAAAAGTTTGACCGTGCTCTTGTGTAGGAAAACACAAAAATGACTTCTTTTTCTCTAAAAACTACTGAGTTAGTTCAGTGGATTAAGTCCATTCATCACTAGCAATTTTCACCCATGTGTAATATCACTTAAGTTTTATTTATTTGTAATTATTAAATAATCTCTTTATTGTAATATTGCAGCAGCAGCCAGCCTGTGAACCATTCATCTCGAATACTCATTTGAAAATTATAAGTTCATTATCGGTAATTTCCCGCCTGTACCTGAGTGACGGTGATCTGATGTAGCGAATACGTGTAATGTTGCATCACCGCTGCAGCATTGATAGCCTGTGGACCTGATGTGTGACCTGCGTGTGAGAAACGTGATCGTGTTTACCCACGTAACATGTTTCCCAATGCATAGTTTGGCAGAGGTGGAGACACTAGCCAGGGGAGTGTTTAGCCTTCGTGTTCTTCTCCGTTTCTTTGTGTTCTGAACTCATGTCCTGCAGGAATCACAATTAACTGTTGCAATGTTTGTTCAGCCCTTACATTATTACGTATACACGTGAGCCCGGTGGATGCCATCGCCCTGACAACAAGTGGCGGCGCCAGCCAGCGATCCTGCCTCTCACGCCTTACCCCCCTTACATTGTTAACGGTGTTTCTTGCACTTCAAATTATATCTTACTTCCATTTGTATCATCTTTACGGTGGTTAGCAACAAGCTGGATTTTTTTCTGCCCTAGGCCGGACCCTTATGATGTATAAATAATGAACTAACACATTCAGTGAAGTGACCGGCTCTTTGTACTCACTGTAGGCTGGTCGTCTGTTCTATCCCATGAACACATCCCGGGCGAGTGTACCTCTGCAAAACCTGATTATTTTTTCCATTGCCTGCTATGAGGAATTATCCACGCGAGTGATGATGGAAAGATATCATTATCAAAGGCAACGGGTGAGATTCTCCCTTATAGGCATTAGAGCAGTTTCGAAACGATGCTCATTGGATGCTGGTCATCGCTGCAAAAATGAATGAGAATGAATTGCGTCACTGAACTCCGTCAATACTGAGGCGAGGACCGAGGACCATGTATAGTGAGGACCCGTGTGTTGCCGACGCTATATACTGCGATCACCACCGCCACCACCACCACCGCCACTATCACCACCATCGCCACCACCACCACCATCACCACCATCACCACCACCACCATCACCACCACCACCACCACCACCACCACCCCCACCATCATTATCCCCACCACCATCACCACCACCGTAACCACCACCACCTCCGTCACCACCACCACCACCACCACACCCGCGCCAATCACGATGGTGTTGCGAGCAGCTGCCACGTAACTCATAACGAATAAATGCCATTATATAGTTAGCAGAAGGCCGAGGTAAGGAAAACCGGTGTTCAGAATTTCCACCTGTCAAGCAGCCACCTGGTCATTCGAGGGAAAAGAATGAGCGAACACGTGAACACCTGCAAAGCGGATTAATTTTTCTGTTGTATTCTGAGGGTGAAAAATGAGAGCGTTGGCTACAGATGGATGAGTGGAACTGAAAGCTTTGTCTCCATTCTGAGTAATTTGTTTTCACGTTTACTTTCTCAAAATAGCTTTGCTCATTTATCTGTTAACAAAATGCCTCATCCGGAAAAAAGAGATAGATAGAAAAATAATCATGCGTCCCTTCAAGACACATATGTTACGTTGTGATGAATGAAATGTCGCAGTGGCATATGTGTAACCTTAAAAGGAAAACCCGGATTTGTAAGAAGCATTAAGTTTGATGTCCCATTCAGCCGCATCACTGCACTGATGGGCCGTAACGGTTGATGTAGGTACAGCGGTGTGGCGGCGTCGTGAAGTAATCCGCGTTGCCTTGACATGAGTATACCTGATGTGTCTCAAGAAGCAGGTTACATTATGGAAAATAGGATGAGATGCGCATTTCGGCTTTGAGTACTTGTTTCTATTAATAATGAGGCCTTTGAGAAAGAGACTCAACTCGTTGATCAGGGCTGAGTATGATGCCTTGAAATCAGGGTCGCTTTTGTTTTTGTGGGTTTTGTCAGGTTTCTTTTGGCATTCCTTCACTTGATGACTCGTAATGGTACAGTGAATGCCGTCCACCATTGTCGAACTCAAATTATGGCCCGCAGACGAAATAATACCTGCACTAACCTCTACGATAAACATGAATTTTATCGATGGAGTTGGTGGTATAGAAACATATACAGTATGACTCGTTTTCCAATTTATGTGGATTAAATAGCATCACACACAGTCAAAATCTGAATTATTCCCCACGATATAATCCAACTTCAGATTTCGATCCGCTGTCGGCACGGAAAGATTTACAGATTTTGGAGGAGGGCCATTGTGTGTTTATACTCGTCTTCACCACAAGTAGTACAGGTAATGCTATAGGTAATACAGGTCCTACAGGTAATGCTGGGCAGTCTTCTTGGTATTTATCTGAACTATATCAAGAAAAGTATATCGTTCAGGTAAAGTAATTATTCAGTGGCTTGTATCTTGATATTTGTCCTGGTCTATTCAGTCATTTCAAGGGGATTAAATTTCTTATCTAAACAGACGAAAAAACTCCAAGTGGGTTCAGTCAAATCTACGCTTCTCTAGTAAGTTAAGGATGCGACTTTAGTTTTATAATTGGAGAGGATAATGCCGAATAACGATATGACACGACTGTTCTTATGTTCTAGAACCGGGTAAAGCAGCAACAGCATTTAGGGGTGTGAGGTAGTAGGGGGAGTGTATACCGGGAGACAGAAGATATCCTTGGGGAGTTATTTTTAGAAGCTTGATCTTAAGAATACTTGAGAACAAATTATATAATATATGCAAGGGAGCGTCTTGGCGGGGCGTCTTGGCGGGAGAGGCCCCTGATGGAGGAAGGAGCTGGCCGACTGAGGAAGGGCCTTGCACGACCTAATTGTTACAATAAATCCCTGCGAAGTTTGTTGCGACGCCGCGTTTAGCTCACATATTTATTGCACAGGCGACACTCAGTTTGGTAGAATTTGTGTCGGTCAACATAAAGAGTGACCTTTCTCCTGAGTTATTTGGGCTGAACATAATGGAAAAAATCTTACTTCTGAATAATTTTGGCAGAAAATAATGGAAAAAATCTTACTCCTGTATCATTTGGGCTGGAAGTAATGGGAAAAAAATCTTACTTCCGTATAATTTAGGATGATACTGATGGGGAAAAAAGGAAATCTTATAAGTTTAAGTAATAAAGTGTGTATTTACCTAGTTGTGTTTTACAGGGCCTGAGCTACACTCGTGTGGTCCGTCTACATTTATCCAGTCTTTCTTTCAACTGGTGCATATTATTTGCCGGTATCACCTGCTCATCTAGTCCATTCCAAACTTCTACATTTGTATGAGGGAAGCTGTACTTCCCAATGTTGTTCAGGCATCTCCTTTTTCCCAAAAAAATGTGTATGTCCTCTTGCGTATCGACCTTTTCTTTGTTTTCGAGTCAGTAGTCTCTCATTGTCTCTTTCTTCCATCTTCGTCACCAGTTTAAAAAATGTTATTAAGTCTCCCCTTTCTCTTCTCTTCTCAAGTGTTGGTAACCTTATTTCCTTCAACCTTTCCTCATAAAAATATTATTCTAGCTCTAGTACCTATCTTTGTTGCTATTCTCTGTATCCTCTCCAACATTTTCACATGCTACTTTTTATATGGGGACCATGCAATGGCAGCATATTCCATTTTTGGTCGGATCATTGTAGTAATTATCTTTCATCATATTTTTGTCCATGTAATGAAATGCCACTCTAATATTCTTCAACATCCTGTATGTATCTCCAAATATTTTATTTATATTTTTCTGGTTGTAGGTTATTTTGCATTATCACTCCCAGAGCCTTTTCTTCATGAACCCTTGTAATTACTTCATATCCCATTTTATATGGCCATCTATATCTCTTCGCTTTTTCCAATTTCCATCACATAACACTTATTCACATTAAATTCCATTTCCCCATCTTCTGCTCCATTCGTAGATCTTGTTCAGGTCATCTTGTAGTGTTTCACAATCTTTATAGCTTTTTATTTTTCTTAATAGGCTTGCATCACCGCAAACAAACTAATATAACTTTTTATTTCAGTCATGTCATTGAAATCTATCGTGAACATTATTGGTGCCAACACTGATTCTTGTGATACCCCACTAATTACCTTTCTCCATTCAAATTTTTAATCCTTTACTACTGTTCTTATTTCTCTTTCTCTCAGATATTTTTCCATCCAGGTTTTGATCATCCCTTTGATTCCTCCTATATTTTCTAATTTCCAAAGTAGCCTCTCATGGGGAACTTTATCAATTGGGTTTTTTTAAGATCTAGATATACGCAATCTGCCCATCCATCTCCTTTTTGTGTTGTATCAATTACTCTCGAGTAAAAGCTTATTAAGTTGGTTACACATGAACTCCTTTTCCTAAAACCATACTGCCGGTCTGTTATTATACCTTCATTTTCTAAATATTCCGTCCATTGCTTCTTTATTATTTTCTCACATATCTTGCATACTTTGCTAGTGAATGACACTGGTCTATAATTTGATGCTTCATCTTTCTTCCCATTTTTATATATTGGTACTATATCTGCTCTCTTCCACTTTTTCCGTTGTTAAGTGAGCACTTTATTATATCATATACTGGTTCGACCAACTTCTCTGCACTCTTTTAAAACATAACCCGACACTCCGTCTAGTCTTATTGCTTTCCTCTCCTCCGATTCTTTCAGCAATTCACAAACTTCTTCCTTTTCTATTTATATTTTCCGCCCCTTCCAGACTTTTTTCATTCCTTGCGGTTCTATGAATTTTTATTCTTTTGTGAATACTTGCTGAAAGTTTTCATTTAAAATTTCACTCATTTTTCTTTCGACCTTCATATATTATATTTCCTTCTTTCAGTCTATACTATGTCCTTATGCTTGATTCTTCCATTGATAAATCTGTATTACAGTTTGGATTTTTCCTTACACTTTTCAACTACTATTTCTTTCTTATAACTCTTTTCTTCCACTCTCCTTATGCACACATATTAATTTCTCGCAAATTTTTTGTCGTTCCTTATTTCTTTGTGTCCGATTTTTCTTTACTATTTTCCATGCCTCATCCCTTATTCTATTTGCCCTCTCACATCTTCCATTACACCATTCTTGCTTTCCTTTTTCTCTTGGTGTATAATTATAGTGGTACATGTTTTTTCAACTCGTTTCTCATATATGCCCAGAAAAATGTCATATTTCACTTGCAAATAATTCACTCCTTTCATTTCTTCCCAATCAATTTCTTAAAAAAAAAATTCAGTTCTTCTATGTTAGTTTTCCCAAAGTCTCTTCTGCTCCTTTTGTACGATTCATCTTCCTCCTTTATGTCCTTTTCTGTCTCCATTTCTATGATTACATAGTCACTTTTTCCGATGAGGCATCCATAATTTATCTATTTGCTAGGTCTAAACCTTTTGTTAACACTAGCTCTTGCTGGTTCGTCATCTCCCCTATATCTTGTGTTTTCTGTCATCCATTGAATCATCGTGTTTTCCATTGTCGGTCTCAACAATCTATTCCCCCAAGCAATGTTCATTAACCTCATTGAAATGTCTTCCATTTTACTTCCTTGCAATTAAAATCTCCAACCAGCAGTATCTTTTTACTTTTCTTGATTATTTTGTTTAAGTACTTCAAGGTGTCTTCTAATACTTCATCATGTTCTTCCTTGCTCCGAGTATTTGTTCTGGGTGGTACATAGTTTGCCACTGTAGTCTGTGTTTCTCTATGTCCGACTTATATTTGTACGTACACTCACTATTTCAGCTCTTCCTTCTCCATACTTCACTTTTTTTTTATTTTCACCCCTAATTTTGCCAGTATCATAACTCCATAAAAAACATTTTTTTAAATATCGGTGGTGGTGAGCCTTTTAACAAACCCTGAAAGGCGACCAGAAGGACATATGAGAGGTGCTCGGCGAGTCAGATCAAAAGATAAAATTACAGCTGAGAAAAGTCTACGTTTAATGAATATTGTATCTAACCTTTGTATTATCCCAAAAAGGTAAGACAATATGTTTATTCACTATTCTATTTTCCTTCATTTATCTTGATATAGTCTTACTATCATTAATTTATGCTCATGATTTGCAGCAACGTATTATGAACACTATGGTAGGCTCAGTTTTCCTAAATATCATTTGGTAGCTTGGTAATATCGGGTAAGAGTACACCATTTCAATGCACTGCAAACCTGAAAATCCGTCTACTCTTGCGATGCCATCAACTCGAGACCCAGGCCAGTGGCAGGATCTTTCGAAGGTCACGAGCCCACGACCATGGGGATGTGGGACCCATCTGTCTATGAGGGTATAGGAGAAACAACAACATACACCATGCTGGCATGCAAATGAGTGAAAGAATAAGGAGGTAGGCAGAGTCAATACACTAACACGCTGATCAGTAAGAGGTGGATGAGGAAACAGAGAAACTACGCTAAAATGCAAATTAGTTAGTGAGATGAGGAGGAAGGTTCAATACCAACACGCAAATCAGTCGCAGGAGGAGATGTACGTAGATAGTGACGTCATGCCAACATGCACATCAGTGGGAGGAGGAGAGCTGTAGGTAGGTAGACAGATATATTATGCCAAAACGCAAATCAGTGGGTACTGATAAGGCAGAGACAATATTCTGACCTACTAATCAAAGGAATTCATAAAAAAGTTTAAAAACGCAACACACCTATTGGTCCTTATTAAGTATCTAACTCTAATGTGTATGTGTGTGTCTGTGAATGGGCACAATGTGGCATGAAGAGGTGGTACGACCGCTTTGCCTGGATGGCTGAGGCGGAGAGTGAGTCTTGCGGCTGGCAGCGCTGCGCTCACGTGCCAGGCTTTCCCTACATACCTCCTCATCCCGCTACAGCGGCACGGGAAGCTCCTGGTCGTCTTCCCCGCTGACTGTAGTGCGCATGCGCCAGTTATCCCGAGAACGAGCCAAGGGTGTCCTGCTCCCGATCATGGACCATCCTGACCCGTTCCAGCCCGGTCTAGCTCGCCTCGCGAAAACAGAGTCCGATCCAGCCTGAGTCAGTCTAGACTGGTGGTCTAGAAGTGTCACGAAAACGCGCCTATATACATACTATAATAAATAACATAGATATATAGTTAGATATATAGAAAGATATTTTGAAGCCCATAAAAAAAAAATACCAGCTATTCAATAAACCTCAATATTCTCTATACACGATTACACACGGCATACACATTGCACAACTATATTAAATAACTTAGATTGATAGTTATTTTATTGATCACAACATTCTCTACTAGGCTAATCGTAATGATTGTAATATATGGTTCAACAAACACTTGGAAATATTAGTCATACTACACATATCCAAAAACATAACATTATAAAACATATTAAAACCCATACATTTACCTGATTTACCTTGACTATACGCTTGATCCTTATCCACACCTGGCTGCTAATCAAAGCCAGGCACACACACCCTCCCTGATTCTGCCTAACATCCCTTTGGTATTATCTCTTTGATATTTATTCACCTCGGCACCAAGAGGATTAAAGAGTCACGCACTTAGAGATAATATGATGATTATATTTACATGTTATTTACTTCCACGGCTAGCTCATTCTGTTGAAAGATTTATTTATAGATGTCACCGTCGTCGTAAAGAAAAAAAATGACGCTCCAGAAACTCATTACTTATTACTATAAAAAAATGCTTCAAAGCTGTTATTACTTCAGGAGACTCAGAGAGGATCGCTGCCAGGTGGGGACATTCATGTGGAAACGGAAAAAAGGTGTGATATATATTTCCTGTGTACTAGATATGAAAACAAATATGAAGATTAAAATGGAGATGAACAAAGGTGCTTCCTTAGCTATGTTATGCAAGTGATAATTATTGAGGGCTTGAACATTTGTATTATAGTGATGATGACTGCTGCTGATGATTTTGATGGTAAAGAGAAGAGATAAATAATGAGCATTAAAATATATGCGCAAC